>LBNU01010331.1:163953-180829 GCA_014162995.1 Artemisia annua
AAAAATAATCTTCCTTCACCTTTAGACCTATTAGAGTAGTTTTTCTATCCTAACGAACACTATTCCCTGTGAGAGAACGATCAATCCCCCGTACTTACCACTACACTATACTACACTGACCAGGTACACTGCCTGGTGGGATTGCAAGCTTCTCAAGATCCCTTGAGAGGTAAAACCTGTTGTGTGGTCGCAATCCCACGTCATCACCGTCTCCCTTTGTGCTAAAACGTGACGGCCTACATCCATTTACACGTGACGCCGTCACGTGTTAAATCTCCAAAATCTTTCTGGGACTTCTAGTGCAAAAATCATCCACCTTGTTGTCAAAGAGTGACGTCGTCACCTGGTAAAGCGTGACGCCGTCAGGTACTATTTCCAGCATATTTTGAGACTTTGTCGTTTTCTTCACTTTTATGCTCCAAAAACGTCCAAAATGCTTCCTTTTCCAGATTTCCTCTCCAAAGTACCTAAATGACAAAAGAAACGATTTAAGGCAATATTTGATCAAATAATTACGGATTAGGGCTTAAATGACCCCCTAAAACCGTAACATTTTTCGCCTCATCAAGATGCACAGGGATCTGCTGCTGGTTCTAGTGACAAAGCTGCTGCTGAAGCTATGGTGATGCTTAGTGAAAAGGCATCAGCAGCACAATCAGAACAACAATCTCAACAACAACAACCACCATCTCAATCACAACAACAATCATCTCAACAAACTGTTGCTCAACAACAATCAACACCCACTCCCACACCTCAACCAAAGACACTCCCAAAGGAAGTTCAGAAGCCTAAACCACCTACCAAAGGAGTGACTATCAGAGATCCCACCATTCCCAAGAAGAAGAATACTCCAATAGCTGCAGCATCTGATAAGGGAAAAGGAATAATGACAGATCCAGAACCTGGGCTTGACTCAGATGATGAAGAAGTTGATCTATCCCAAATTCCATTTATCTATTGGCCTAAAGAAAAACAACTAGAACATGATAGGGCTGATGCATTGGAAGTTCAACAAAATGAGTATGTAATTGAGCAACAGCTTTTAGAACAAGAAAGACTTAAAGCTGAGAAGATGGAAAAGGATCTAAAAGCTTACGAGGAATGGGAGGATGAAGTGATAAAGATGGATGCTGAAATTGAACTCTCCAAGCTAGTAAAGATTGAAGAACAAGAAGTTCTTGAGTTTGATGTTAAGGCTTGGATGAAGGTGTTTACAGCAAAGAAGAAAAAGGAAGTTGCTGCTACAAGAAGGAAAAAGAAGATACTCAGGGGGCCAACACCTCTACAGCAAAGAAGGAGTCAAGAGCAATATCTGAGACATGTAAAAGGTTGGAAACTTAGTGAACTCAAGAATTATGATGACTCTAAAATCTTCATCATGTATCAAAAGGCTAAAACAGAAACTGAGATATTCATTGCTATTAGATCTAAAAAAGATGAAGAATTGATTGCTGAAATGAATAGAAAGATAAGGGGTTTTGGGCCTGTGAAAGAACCTGAGAAGATGAAGGAGGCTAAGAAAATTGAAGTGCCTAATGTTGCAGAGAAGGTGAAGGAAAGCATAGCAGAAACTAAACCTAATCCTACCTATGAAAGCAAGAAGAGAGGAGCTTTCAAGAAAACATTTGCTAGGAAAAAGAGGAAGGTTAATCTTGCTGGCAGTTCAGAATTGGATAAGGAAGATGGTAGTGAACCTGAAGAAGACAGACAAAAAGTGATGACTCTTACATTTCTTTCACCACATACAGAACCAGAAGTCTCAAATCCTACACCATTAGATGTGAAGCATCCAATTGTGTCATACAATGTGGGGTTCAAGAACTATGGAAGCAAAAATAGGCTTATGTGGGGTTTTGAAAGAACAAATGGGTTATGGACTCACTTTATATCCTTTGAGCAGATGTTGTATCATATGGATAGAGTTGATATTTGTGTTGTCTGGAAGCTTTACAAAGAGAAATATGGTGTGAATAGACCAGAAGAAGTTCATGAAAGGGTGATCTACTACAGTCTGAAGGTTATGTTTGAACCAAGTGATGCTGACCTAGAATGGAGAACACTGAAGGCTGGAAATGTTCAAAGATGGTATTTATATCAGTCTTGTGGTGTTCATGCTTTATCAGTTGGAGGGTCAACCATCTACATGCTTATTGAGAAAGATTATCCAGTGCTCAATTGTCATACAGCAATTATTTTTCAGATGTTGAAACCTAAAATGCTGCACTTACAGTATAAGTTTGATGAACAAGCTTATAACTTGATAACCAGGTATGAGAAGATTCTTGCAGATAGTGGTGAAGTCAAGAAGTAAGTGTTTGGAAGCATCCTCCTTGTGGTTATTCGTGCTTAAGAGAAACTTGATGATTTGGGAGGCAAATATCAAATTTAGGGGAGGATTGTTGGGTTTTAGGATTCTACTTCTGTGAAATTGTCTAAATGTCAATCTGCTGCTGTATGCTGAATCTGCTGCTAGTGTAATGAATCTGCTGCTAAGCTGAATGTGCTGCTGGAAGGATTGCAAGACTCTGCTGCTCAGTGATAAGAATGAAAACGTGTCTTGTAATTATAGTAAAGATTGTGAATATATTCTATATGTTTAGAATATCTTTGTTTGTGTAAGAAGTTATTGTAAAACCGTGTAGGGTTCCTTGTCTATAAAAGGAGATCCCTAGGGTTAGAATTGTGTACGTATCTGTGTTAAATCGAATCACTTCAAGGTTGTAAACCCTAGCATTGTTAGAGTGCTCGTATTTAATATAGTGAAGTGTTAAAGTGTGAAACAATTGTTCTTGTGTTCATCTTAAGTTAAACAGTATATTCCGCATATTGTTTAAGTTTATTACAACTCAAGTCAGCTTCTATACAAGTTGTTTTAGATTTATCTAAGATAACTAATTAGATCTACTGCTCAACTGGGATCAACAATTACTTATGCATTAAATACAACCAAATTAATCGTAGTACACATCTGATTCATGTTTCTTAGAACGTTCAAGCAAGTCACCAATTGGAAGTTAGCCAGTTTTTCTAAGTCTAACATCGATATCACCCACCCACAACAATTAATAACAAACCATCAACCAATAATCAATAGTTAGGTTTCATTACATCTAAGCAAACACAAGAAAAACCTAGCCTAGCATGTTAATGTAAAGACAAGTATAAGATAAAATCAAACAACACATAGACATATTGAATGATTAAAGGAAGACTTATCTTTAATTAAGCATGGATGAAACAAGGGTGAAAACCCCTTGAAAAAGGCAGTAAAATCGACCTAGGGCTTATACCTAAAGTTCTCCAAAAAGTTGCACACTTTAATGAAAGAAAATCCTAAAATATATATAGATATTACATTCTGATGGCGTCAGGTTATAACTTCTAACGCCGTTAACCCACCGTGTTTAGGGTTTTCGGATCACCTAGATCCACTTCTGACGCCGTCAGCTTATATAACCTTCTGGGCCGTCTCTTGTTAGCAATACACCTGACGGCCTGGACTTTGTAACACCTGACGCCGTCAGGTGTAACGTTCTCAATTCTCACTTTGGGCGCCTGATAAAGTCTGAATCCAACTCCTTTGTCTTCAAGTGACGGCGTTAGCCTGTAACTCCTTACGCCGTCAGGTAGGATTTCCAGCATGTTTTGAGACTTTGTCGTTTTCTTCACTTTTATGCTCCAAAAACATCCAAAATGCAATGTTTTCCAGAATTCCTCCCAAAACTACCTAAAATGACAAAAGGAACGATTTAAGGTAATATTTGAACATAAAATAACGATTTAGGGCTTAAATGACCCCCTAAAAGCGTAACACTTTTCGCCTCATCACTAGGACTGTAATAAAGCTATTAGAACAAGTATTAAAGCTTACGCGACCAGAAATAGGGCGTACGTGGGTTTAGGGTTTTCTAGGTGCAAAAACGACTCGACAAGGCTTCAAGGCTTATACCACTCGACTTCTAGGACTACTAGGGCTTGTGTACTACTAATAGGACCAGAATATAAGACGTAAAGAAGTGTGATGGTGTGGTTTGAAATAAGAAGGGGTACGAGGGTTTATATATCCCTCGTTAGCCTTGGTGGCTAAGCAAGGGGAGCTAGGTTTCACGAGGAGGGGGAGTGACTAGCTACTGCTACTAGGTGACTAATGGGAGCTATAAAGGTGACTATGGTGGGCTATAGGGCGGTGTAGGGGTTGTGTGGTGGTGGTGAAGCCGCGGCTGGAAAGTGGTGACAAGTAGGTGATGCACCTACTTGTGTGCTACTTGGGGAGGTTCTAGGGTGTGTGCTTAGGGTGACTAAGGTGCTAGGCTAGGTGCTTGAGGTGTTTGAGGTGCTTAAGGTACTTAGTTTTAGGATAAGGGTTAAGTTATGTTTAGTTATGACCTAATTTTGCTTAGTGAGATAGTAGGGTTTAGTGCCTATATTAGGGTCCTATGAGTGTTTAGTGACTAATTGAGTCCTAAGGTGGTAGCTTATGGTAAAGATTTGGGATAGTTTAGACCTAGTTCCGGGAGGTTATGACCTAGTTATGGTTTTGTGCTTAAAAGACTTGTACCTAAGCTCTAAGAGGTTGTACTAGAGTCTAAGGGTTCTAAGATATCCTATTGTTGCTAGGGTAACTCATACATAAGCCTTGAACACTTCCAAACTAGTTTAGATAAGCAATTAGGGTTTTGTAAACACATAGGCCTAATTAGGGTTTAATTAGGGTTTATTATGGTATTGTGATAGATTTAGTGTGTTAGATTGATAGATTACTTATTGTGGTAGTGTTGTGATCTTATGCTTGACATACCAGGGGTTTATAGGATGTGAGTATAGAGATATTTGGCTTGAGTAGATACTTGAGCAGGTCTAGAGAGTCATGCAAGTAGTGAATGCACATAAAAAGCAAAAATTTACCTGTGAAATACCTGATATAGGTATTTGTAATAGGAATGATAGCGGTGAGATTTTATGGGTGGTTACAAGGTTTGCTATGTAGTCATGCCATTACTGTTATTTTCAAGTTAAATAGAAGGGCAGAAGAGTATGTGCCTAATTGTTTTAGAAAATAAATGTTTTATGATGCCTACCGTCAATACTTAACACCTGTTGATGGAATGACCTTCTGTCCTAACTGTAGTGAATTGTCTAAGGTCTTACCTCCTAAGCCAAAAAATATTCCTAGTAAACCCATGAAAAAAAGGATTAGAGCTGCTCATGAAAATAAGAACCTCAATAAAATTCCTAGGACTGGGATTGAAATGACTTGTTCAAATTGTTTTCAAAAAGGTCATAATAAGAAGGATTGCAAGAACCAAACTGTTGTGAAACCACCAAAACCACCTGTTAAAAAAGGTAGACCAAGGAAAACCACAACCATAGGATTAGTTGATGAAGATGAACCCTTAGTTCAACCATTTAGAACAACACCTGATGTTCCTATTCCACTAGCAGATGAAAATGAAACGGCTAGGTCAAGTGAATTTGATTTGGGTAGTGATAGTGCAACTGTGAATGCTAAAAGAAGTAGACCAAATAAAACAAAAAAAACAGTTGGCAAGTCAGTGAATGTTGATGAAAATGAGACCTTTGTTACACCAGAAGCTACCTCTATTTTGATACCTTCTTTTCATCTAGTTGATGAAAATGACACCTTAGGTTTAAGTGAATATGAAGTGGGTGGTTCTAGTGCAACTGTACCTACTTAAAGCAAAAAAAAGGGAAGATTTACTGAAGTGGGTGGTTCTAGGGCATTCAATCTCAGGGGAAGAGGTAAAGGTAGAGGGATTACAGGTCTGGGCAGACTAGAAAGGTCAGGCAGATGGTTTGGAATTGGTGAAAATAGTGTGTCTGATCCAATTGAAAATACAGAGGATGACCATGCTGAAGAAATTCCACTTGACAACCAAAATGCACAACCTCAGAACTCACAAACTCATATCTCACAGACTGTAGCAACTGAACCAATTCCATTCCTGTTGTGGACCAAGTTGTACTAGTAAATGAAGCAATACCAAGAGCAAGGAGAAACTTTGTCATGCCAAGGCAAAGAGGTAGGAGTGAAAGAATATTGAAGAAAAAACTAGCAATACAACACCAAGGAATTGGAAGCTCAAGTTCCAATGCTCTCAGTATGGATTGAAAACAAACTTTCCAGTATATGTTGTGTAACTTTAACTTAATTTATGTGCACTTTTTTTGTTCTTACATGTTGTGCACTTAGAAACATATGATATTAGGTTCTTATGTCATGTAACTTTAAACTTTCACGTAATGCCCAGTTTTGTAACTGAATGGGCATGAAAAACTAATGACATGAAGCTTTTATATTATGAGCTTGTATTGCATATCATATTAGCGAATGTTGAGTAACTATTGTGTATGTGTATTTGCTATCACAACAACATATTAAAATACCAAGTTAACCAAAAGAAAGCATTGCATTAAACAGAAACCAACACAAAATATTGTCATATTACATAAATCCTAATAGGTTCACTAGACAAAGACATTACTTGTAGCAACAAAAGCTACCAAAATGACAAACAAACTAAACAAAACCACAAGTTTGTCATGACAATTGACTTTTGACTTTATCAAAGTTAACTGCTCCTTCAATTGACCCATTTGCAAATATGGAACTTTTGCCTTCATCAGAGTTTTAGATAGTCTTCTCCATGTGCTTAGCCATTTTCTTCCTCAACATTTTAAGTTCTTCATGCTCTTTGAAGAACAACTCTTTGTAGTAGTCACTAGGTAGCTCATCATCTATAAACCCATAGAACTTACACTGAGCTTCCCTATGTTGTCATAGCAACACAAAAAGATGAAAAGACACTTCAATCTTCTTACATAAAAAGATTAACTAACATACAGAATATTAGCTTACATATTTTGGGCAACCCTTGAATCTTCTACCGGGGTTGTAAATAGTCCATGAGACTTGCTCTTCAACAGGCTAATGACAATCACATCAGTGCGAGCAATAACCTCTTTCTTGTTGTAACGTTTGAATGTGGTGGATCTAGATCTTGATGAAGTTGAAGAGGATAAAGACCTCATGGCTAGGGTTTTGTGTGGTGGGGATAAAAGGATAGTGGTGGAGACAAAGGGATAAAAATTGTTGGGATATATATAAATAAAAAGAAGGAAAAAATTTTGTATTAAAAAAATATAGGATATGCCTAAAATAAAGAAAAATGTAAGAAAAGCGTGAAAAAAAAGGAATTAATAGGCATTTACCGACGTCACATCGGACAACCAGTTTCATCCGGTCACACAGACCATACAATAGCACGATTTGGAAAGGTTAGTGCCAAATTATAGAGAGAGACAAAAAAAATAAATAAATAAAAAATAAAAAAGACAAAAAGTGCCAAATATATAATTGTTGATAGTGTATTCTTCGGCACTTATTCTCGTCATTATATATCTAAGTTGTGATGGTATCACACCTTTTCTAAGTATAGTAATTAAGACCCGTGCGTTGCACAGGGCTTATAAAATAAGCGAAAATTGTTGTTGAACAATAACGCTATCAACATTTATATCGAGCCCGTGTGCAGCAGCAAAATCGATACTTATATTTATTTCAAATAGTCATGAAGACCCGTGCGTTACACATGGGCTGTATATAAGTGTTCATATCGTAATATTCGTCACTTATTTTCATCATTATATATCTAAGTTGTGATGGTATCACACATTTTCTAAGCATGATACACATTTAAAATAGTTTATTGACATTAAAAGAGTATATGTGAAGAGACTTTGTTCAAGATGTTACATTTAAAAGAGTTTCTTCACATGTAATTTTTTAATATGTATAAGTTACATAAATTATTTTAAATATGAAGCGATAACATTAATGTTGGAGACTTTTTATATTCATCCCAGTGCGATGCATATAGGTTGGATCTAATTGTTTTTTCGTAATGTTCAGGACTAATTTTCGGTTCATGTTCGAAACTCTCATTTTTTGTGAAAGACGGACTTCGTTGTTCAAATAAATTACATTATTAAAAGCGAACTATAAAACAAATTTCATTTTTAATAAAACTATAAAAACTTAAAACATTAAAGTAATTAGTATATTCAAGAGTATAAATTATAATTCGTATAATAAAAAATCAGATCCAATGACCCAAGTCCGAATCTTAAACCCGCTCCAATCAATCAATAGACCCGACATTTAACTAAACACAATTAGACTAAACACAATTTTCTTCTCCTTTATATACTTCTTCGATTTAGAAGATTCTCATTGTTAAGATGATAGTGTGAAGATATTTTTATTATATTTTTATTATATACTATCATTTTCAATATGTAACATCCACATAATTTACACAATCATATCAAATATCAAAGTCACGCAATTTTCCAAGACGTTTAATTAAGAAAGTGACATTAACACACCGCAAGACAAAAAACTACATTAAGAGCAAAAATATTAAAATGCACCAACAAAGTGTAGTAATAATTATTGATTAAAAATTGAATGCTCGTCACATTATTTTCAATAAACTTACTTGCTAACGAATCAATAGTATTAGCCCGTTTATGGGTATTACATGAAGTAAAATATTGCATGCTTAATTTGTAACGTACTATTAATATAAATGCTAAGTATTCATCCCACCGATGGCCGTGGCATTGTTCTTGTTTTTGTTGTTGTTCTTGTTGTTGTTGTCTTGGTCGTTGTTGTTCATTAGCCTTTTGCATGTTTTGTTCTTGATACAATTTATGTGACTTCTCGATCTCTTTCTTTAATGCTTCTTGACGCGCTACAAAAACAATTAGATATATTTGATCTTTAGTAACTTAAATACAGTTAATCAATATATTGCATTTTCGATCAAAGTAAAAATGTTCGTGCATGTTTCACTTAATTGATAAGACAACGATGTGTAGGATCTCTTAAACCATTAGAGAAGATGATGTTACTACCAAACCTTCTAAGAACCATCTTTATGTCCTACATTGTTACACACACAAAACACACGTGAAATTTACATAAAGCAATATAAATCAATATGCTAAATAAGTAAGACGATATGATGCTTACTTTACAACCATAATAAGTTGTAGCCCAATGTACACGCGGTGTGGAGGAAGTTGTGGTTTGTTGTGTGTGATTTTTGACACATTATATAGTTGATAAAATATTTGTAACTCATGGACGGAAAGGTAAAAAGACTAACCACTAATTGGTGTGTTTAATTTATGCATTCATGGCATTTTTGGTTTGTATTCTTTGAGGTTATGTACTTATCACTTAAGCATGCAACCTAAACCAAGGTACTTACACATGAAGCCTCCCAATAACAAAATCAATTCATGAAACATTAATTAACACCCTTTTGCATTTATAAGACTACTTAGTCTTTTATTATACTAGACGAGTACCCGTGCATAGCAACGAGATTTATAGCGGCCGATAGTTTTAGTGATAAAAAAAAGTTTATGGGTTATAAACGAAAAATAATAAAAGTTTGAGGATTTGAGGATTAAACATAATGTTTTGAAACCCGGTTCGACCCAGGTGGCTCAACCAGTTGACACGTTTCGGTCGAAAAATGGGTCAACTTAAACCGGGTCAACCCGACGGGTTGGGTCGAAAAACGGGTCAAATAAAACCGGGTCAACTCACCGAATTTAAAGCGCCCTGGGTCAACCCGGTTTTCGATGTGTATTAATATTTTCTTTTTGAAACATATGTTTTCATCATTTCCTTTTATAGTTTCAACTTTTCACTTTTCACTTTTTTGTTTTTCCTTTATATATATAGTATAGATATGATTTTTATGCTAATAACCCGTTCCCTTTTCCCAGTTACCTCCTTATTTCTTTACTTTACCAAACAAGGAGAAGAGCGCAATTCCAATTATTTGCCTCCATTTCTCTTAACCAAAGACGCCCCGATACACTTCACAAACACGCTGACTAAAAAACAAGTGAAAGACAAGTGAATGTCATCCCATCAGTTTAATCTGAATCAATCTTCTGACATCCACACGATCCACTTCACTTCACTTGAAAAAAAAAAATTGTTTTTGTTTCTCATATTAACTCTTGTAAACTACCAAACTCACCAATGGCTGCTGCTTCCATTGTTTGTTGGAACTATCTCCCAAACACCAACCTTAAACTTCCAACCATTGGATCATCATGTCCCATTCCTTTAAAACATTCAAACCCATTAAGGAATTCCATTAGAAACGTGAAAATTGATGGGCGGCAGTGTAAGTTTGCCTTGCAAACGGGTATTCGAAAAACTCGGTCTGATCGCGTTGTTTCTGTGAAATCTGCTGCTGGCTCATCGGATACCAGCAGCATTACATCTAATGTATTGGGAGTAGGCCATTTGGCTGTTTCACTTGGGATCATACTAGCAGCGGATAAATACTTGAAACAGGCTTTTGTTGCTGCTGCAATTAAGTTTCCAAGTGCTCTTTTTGGGATGTTTTGTATATTCACTATCCTTGTGGCTCTTGATGTTACTGTTCCTGCAGCTGCTACTGCTGTCGTTAATTTCTTCGAACCCGCACTCCTATTCATTCAAAGATGGTTGCCTTTGTTTTACGTCCCGTCTTTGGTAATTTTGCCTCTTGCTATTCAAGACATCCCTGCAGCTTCAGGGATCAAAATCTGCTTCATTTTAGGTACCGCTATCTTTTCGTTTTTCCAATCTAAGTTAAACACAATTTTGTTAAACAGTAGTGAGCGTTTGATGCCATGTTATTTGCTTGGTTAACAAGTGTGTTTTAGGGAGTTAAGCAAAACTTTATTAGCTAATCATAATATATTATGTTTTTAAATACCATTAGTATTAGCTTATGTATAATAAAAGTCAACCGATGATCCGGTTACACCCCATGTGAATACGTGTGCTTCTAAAATTTTTCTTATAGGTAAAGGTCTAATCGATGACAATCATCAAAATTAACATCAAACTAATCACCTTTGCTTTGTCAAAAATATGTGTGACATAAAGAAATCTTTTTGTTTTCACTCTTCTATAGGAAAAGGATGTGAGAGTAAGAGTTTAATGATGAGTTGAGTGGCTGACATAGATTTATTCTGTATGTAAATAGTTCAACACATGATGAAGCAACCCTTCATAAAATTGTCTGTCATACCCGATAATAAATTGTGACTACATCTTAGTGGTGGTGTAGGTCTATTCGAGCTGTTCTTTATTCTAAAGGAGTAAACGGCCAAAATTGGTCAAATAAAAAAATTTAGGTTAATTGGTGTGAAATGACGGATCGACTGTGGTGAACGTCGCTAAAAGTCTAATAATAATAGTAAAAAAATATCGATTACTAATTTACTATTTCCTTTTTATTTTGCCCGCATAATAAAAGCCCTCATTATCTGTTTTCTCATGTTGCATACAGTTGTAGGGTGGTTAGCTTCACTGGCTGTTGCAGGATATACGGCTATAGCTGTTAGAAGAATGGTTAAAACAGAAATGATTGCTGCTGAACCTATGGCAAAACCTTCACCGTTCTCTTCTCTAGAGGTGGTTGCATGGAGTGTTATCTCTCTTGCATCATTTGTTGCAGCCCTTAAGTACCCTGACTTACTTGGAACAAATGCTAGAACGTGTTTGCCATTCTTGTTAGGATCTACTGTGTTAGGCTACATTGTTGGTACTGGGTATATTTAGTTTCCCTTGAGCTTGAATATGCATTAACTATCAAGGGTTTATGAGTTTCTTGGTCATTGTTTCATTTCGCTGATTTATGGTCATCAACAGGTTACCAGCTGGTCTGAAGAAGGTCTTTCATCCAATCATTTGTTGTGCACTAGCAGCAGATCTTGCAGCATTCGCTTTTGGGTATTTTTCAAAGTCTGGATTGTATCCAATTCTTGGTATGTAGTCGTACTTGGTTCTTGTTTTGTAGCTTCCAATGCAACATGTTGTCATAAATAATCACCACTAAAGGTGGCAAGATGTGGCGGTCGGGCGGGTCGAGTAACTTGTCTAAATGGATTCAGGTCAAGAGAAATGTATATTAAATGTGAACCAATCACGTTGACCCGCAAACACTTTCTGTGTGTCTGCAATTGTTTTTGTAACGTTGTCAATATGATAGAAATGCTATATTATTTTTTGAGCAAACGATTTAGTAGGTTGTATGCATAGAAATACACTGAGGTAAATTTCTACCCCATTGACCCGCAAACACTTTCTGTGTGTCTGCAATTATTTTTGTAATGTTGTCAATATGAATAGAAATACTATATTATTTTTTTGAGTAAACGATTTAGTAGGTTGTATGCATAGAAATACACTGAGGTAAATTTTTACCCCATTGACCCGTTTCCTTATAGTTATATTCTTTCTACCCCATATCAACTCATTGTCCAAGTACATGCATTAATACCAACCACTTAGCTTCATCAATCATCACCTTTAAGGCTCACCTTCTTTGTTCTACCACATGCGAAATATATTGTGCTTACCAATGGTCTTTGCTTTATATCAAGTATCTGTGTCAACTTATGCAGGATATTATCTTACCAAAGTGTCGTCTAATCCTGGAGCTGGTGACATTTTAATGGGGTTTCTTGGTTCCGTTATCCTCTCTTTTGCCTTCTCAATGTTCAAACAAAGAAAGGTAACCGAGTATTTGACATTAACAGATGAGGTTGTATGCACGATATAGCACCTACTTTTGGCCGATTTTTGCTATAGGCAATAAATCAGCCTTCCCTTTTAGGCAATGTACTATTCTTTGTCCATTTTAGGCAACAGACTTCTTATTTCTGATATTATGAAACAAAATGCATGTTGTTTTGACTTTTGCATATGAGGAAGAAATTAGATTGCCTGAAAGGGACAGAAATTAAATTTACTTGCTATTAAGAAAAGAAGAAAATGCTACACAGGATTTGATCTAAAGTTAGGTTGCTTTTTGTGCATTTCGGCCTAACATTAGTTTGTGTTTTATTATGTATCAATTACACTTTCACTTTGAGAATAGGGAAATGCTAGGCTCTTCTGTTTTTTCAAGTTATAACGCCGGAGAATAATTTGTGTCCATGGCTTAATAGAAAACTTAAGAGAAAACTGTTTTAGTATTCATTTTATCTCAGTAGAGCGGAAATGATAACATGCAAATGCTAAAGAGTAGAATTAATTGCACCTTACAAAGGATAAATTTAATATTTTGGTGAATTTCGTTATGCCTATTTTGAATGACAAAGTCCGAACTAATTGACTTGATTGTAAATGGCTACCGTGTATAAGTTTAGAAGGAAGCAACTAATGAGCATGTTGTAATATTTCATGTATGATTGGGTCACTCTTGTTAACTTTTTGTGGATTGATAACTAAAACATATACTACCCTTTTGTGTAATTATTTATTTAACAATACATTTATCTTTTTATAGTACATTCTAAACGACATCATGTTTCAATTTTCAATGTGTAACTAATGATTGTAAGTTGCCCGAACTTCTGTATTATTAACTCATGGCATACTAAGGTTATACTAATTGTCAAGTTTAAATTTTGGTTGAACCGGCAACCTATTGATTGATGGGCACACTCATGTAATCACATTTTACCTTTTTATACCCAAAATTAAGATAAGAATCAGAACCTGATATCCACATCATCAGATAGACAGCTTCAAAATGCAAATTCAAACACCCCCTTGACACAGTATAGTTTTCTGTCTTTACAGCTTGTCAAACGGCATGCAGCTGAGATCTTTACATCTATCACCATAGCAACTTTGTTCTCTTTGTACTCAACTGCACTTTTGGGCCGGCTTGTTGCGTTAGAACCAACTCTTACCATATCGATTCTACCTAGATGTATTACCGTGGCACTTGCTCTCAGCATTGTGTCGCTTTTTGAAGGTCAGCAACACTGTCTCAACTTATTCTACCCATAACATGTTATTGACATTGTGGTTAATCTTTTGACTAATCTCCTGTAATCATGCTTATTAGGTGCCAATTCATCACTAACTGCTGCTGCTGTCGTGGTGACTGGTCTTATTGGAGCAAACTTTGTACAAGCTGTGCTTGATAAACTTCAGTTTGATGATCCTATTGCTCGAGGAATCGCAACTGCATCTAGGTATTGTTTTCGGTTGACTTTTTTGCCTATGTGGCAAAATGAGTGGGTTGGGTGATGCGTTCAAACAAATAATTCTTTCACGCGCGTTAAACAGACCCCTGTGGGTCGGGTTGGCCTACAAACATTTTATTGTTCACTTCTTCATAAGATCATAACTAATTACTGTTATAATTAATATTATAAAATCCATATGAAATTAATACTATCTAACTTCTACCTTGTTTAAATAAAAATCAAGTCAGGGAACCAAAGTGGACCCGAAATGCATACAACCTTGGAAATTGTTCTATTTTTTAGAATATTTATCATGTTACCCAGGAACGACCCAACCAGGTTTGAGCTTTTACCCAACCCTTTCGGCCCACCCTTTTCCCACCTTTAACAGTAAAATAACACCCATTTAAAGAGTAACCTGTTGCCACCAAGGTCTTGTAGCTGTAACTGTAGTTAGAACCATGCTTTACACCTAATTTGGAACTTATGTTGATCCTCGCAGTGCACATGGACTGGGAACAGCTGCATTATCAGCAAAAGAACCTGAAGCCCTGCCATTTTGTGCAATTGCATATGGTCTAACGGGTATTTTTGGTTCACTAGTCTGCTCAGTTCCGCTTGTCCGACAGAGCTTGCTTGCTATTGTTGGCTGAAAAGAATTGGTCTTATGAGTGGATGGATCCATCATTTTCCCTTGTATATTACTTCTTCAATGTTTGTAAATGTGTACAATGTGTTGCATCTTAGGTCCAATTCGTTGAGTTATGGGTTCATTCGTTTATATCATTATTTTGTGATCTTTGTATCAAGTGAATAAGAACAACGCCAATCTTTATATCATTTTTCTGGTTGAGTTATGACTGTTTTGACATATTATGAATTCGTAAAGGATTGCACGGTACTCCACTTTTGTCATATATTCGCAAATCACAAAAATAATATACCTAAGCTAGTAATAAACAAAACACAATTATTTTAAAGTTCAATGACTTGTTTCAGTGCATATTAAAACATATTGAACATTAGTCTTAACTTAACGCCCGTATTGAAAAGTAAGTTGGAACTTGTCACTTAAGGTTATTACTCCCTCTAATAAACTTTGAATTTTTGGAGTATTTCTTGTTCAAGTTTGACCGTAAATGTTTTTTATTTATGTTATATAATACTTGATGAAATTATACCAAATGAAAATACGTTTAAAACTCAATCCATTCATATATTTTTTATCAAGCATCATATAACACAATTATAAATATTTATAGTCAAAGTTTAATAAGAAAGACTAAGAAAAGTCAAAGTGGACACTTATTATGGGACGGAGGTAGTATATGATAGTTGAATGTTTTTGCCAATCTTGTTAGTACCGTTGTTACTTGTCAAGGTTGTCATGCTATTATCTAAATGAGTTTTGTGTGCTCATCAAATATAGAAAAGTTGCGAAAATAAGTTTTTTACTTTGCCAAAAGAAAATGACGTGACCTAGTTGATATGGGAGGTCAAGATATCACTCTTTGTTTAAAGATTTCCAATGGTAGCAGAGCTTTTTGTTTTGTTATCCCATGCACATACTCGTAAGATGTGATGTAACCGATCTCATTTGATTCAAAAGCGTTTGTAAGTGATGGCACTTTTTAATCTCTAGCCTCGTTTCATTAATGCTCATTACGACAAGGATCATGCCAATAATGAATTTTGACTTAGGAGGATTGTCTTGTCTAAGTATACCAAATATTTATGTTATCATAGCGTTGCTGACTTGTATGTTCTCTATAAGCAATGCAGTCTCTTTGGTTCTTATGATGGCCTAGTATGCATGTCTCTATCAGATATGGTCGTATCATAATAGCCAATCCCTCGACAGAGAAGTAACAAAAATAAACAAATCCTCAACTTCATACAGTTCATCCAGTTCAGAGGTTCCACTTATATTGAGGTTTTGGTTATGATTCATGTGCACATAATTACAAAGTTACACTAGGATACTATGTTGATAGAATGCATTTTAAAGTTTTATCATATCTTTCAAATCAAATGTTTGGAAAGATGTTGAACTATTCAGCCTTTACCTTATTACTAACATTGGTATATTTTGCAAGTGATTGCAACGTGCACGTACATCACTAGTTTAGTAATGAATATGGAACTGGGAAAACCATAATTGTGTCTTCTGATTTATCCATATGAACGTAGTTTCTTAGATAATCTTGGGATTATTGATGGATGTTTATGCATATTTCATCCTTTCTCGTCTGAATCCTATTTGGATGATGAAAAACTACAATGTTCAAGAGTCTACGGTTGCCCCCTAGTGATCTCAGCAAGTGATGACGTATAGTCTACACCGGGTCATGAACCCGTTTGGTAAACAATACCAATACGTAAGCCCACTACGCGTGGGCCAGTTTAATAATAATTGGACTACCAATTATATGGCTTTGGCCCATGAGGCCCAAGCCCAATAAATATTTAGGAATGTGAATAAACGATATCTCCTAATTATAGGATGTATATCAAATACCCGCGATACGCGGGGGACACCAAGGTTTGAGGAACACGAAACCAACAAGGATTTCGTGTCTATATATAGAGGGCACCCTAGCTCTCGCAAAGGTACGACTTACAAACCCTAACTCATCACCAACACCTAAAACACGATTACTTACTCTCACACGCCGGAGGAGAGATTAATCGGGGGAAATCCCTCGATAGCTAACGTGTTTGTTGCTTTCTTAGTGCGCAGGTCTCAAGCAAATAATTAATTCAATGATACGAGGAAGGAACCCACCCA
>LBNU01010331.1:191714-230830 GCA_014162995.1 Artemisia annua
AATGCATTCGAAAAGCAAGTGGGTCGCAACCTAGAAGTATATGTTGATGACTTGGTCATAAAAAGCCATACAGAAGACGAAGTAGTGCGAGACATTGAAGAAACATTCAAAACACTACGACGGATCAACATGAAGCTAAATCCTAAGAAGTGCACTTTTGGCGCTACAGAAGGCATGTTCTTAGGATACTTAATAGAACCTGATGGCATCAAGCCATGCCCTGAAAAGACTGAAGCGGTCATACAACTCCCTTCGCCACGAACACTCAAGGAAGTACAATCCCTGAACGGAAAATTGGCCGGCCTAAACAGATTCCTATCTAAGTCAGCGGACAAGTCATTACCGTTATTTAAAACACTCAAGAAGTGCACAAAAAAGAGTGACTTTCGCTGGACTACCGAAGCGGAGGAGGCATTTCAACAGCTTAAACAAACAATAGCGGCGCTCCCAAAATTAGTCGCACCCCAACCAGGGGAAGAGCTAATAATGTACTTATCTGCAAATCACGGGGCCGTCAGTGCAGTGCTGTTGACAGACAGAAACGCAGTACAAACTCCTGTGTACTTCGTAAGCAAGGCGCTCAAAAAGACGGAGATTAACTACAGCCCGATGGAGAAACTGGTCCTAGCGCTAGTATTTGCGGCCAAGAGGCTGCGCAGATACTTTCAAGCGCACCCTATCGCGATAATCACCGACCAACCCATCAAGCAAGTAATCTCCAAACCTGACGCATCAGGGCGATTGCAGAAGTGGAGCGTACTGCTAGGAGAGCACAACATCTCCTATAGACAACGCACCGCAATCAAAGGGCAGAAACTCGCGGATTTTATTATTGAAAAACCAGATAGCGAGGATACAACCCAACCAACCAAGGTGGAGTTACAAGAACCATGGATCCTGTTTACGGACGGATCGTCATGCGTTGACGGCTCAGGCGCGGGCCTCATCCTCACTAATCCAGAAGGAATGGAGTTCACATATGCCCTGCGTTTTGAATTCACTGCCACGAACAACGAGGCAGAATATGAAGCCCTAATCGCTGGACTACGAATTGCAACACGTATGGGTGTACGCAACCTAGAAGCAAATGTAGATTCCCGTTTAGTGGCCAATCAAGTGTCCGGGGAGTATGAAGCTAAGGAGGAAAACATGATCCAATACCTCGAAAAGACAAAATCCTTAATCCAAGGATTTGACAGATTCATAATCAAGCAAGTTCCTAGAGGGGAAAACAAGAAAGCAGACGCATTAAGTAAGATTGCGTCTACAAGCTTCGCACATCTGTCAAAACAGGTATTAGTAGAAATCCTAAAAGACAAATCAATTTCCGAGAAGGAAGTGTCCACGGTCATAGAAGAAGAGGGCCCTACATGGATGACCCCTATCATGGACTTCATTAGCAAAGGCATATTACCCCAGGAGAAAACGGAAGCTCGACGAATACGGCGCACAGCGCACAGGTTCGAGCTCAGGGACGGTGTCTTATATAGACGCTCATTCTTGCAACCATGGCTCAGGTGTGTAGGACCCCTCCAAGCGGATTACGTACTCCGAGAGATCCACGCTGGTTCATGCAGCATGCACTCAGGACCACGATCTGTTGTGGCACGAGCACTGAGGTCAGGATACTACTGGCCCACAATGCACCGAGATGCACGGGACTTGATACGCAAGTGTAGCGATTGCCAAGTTCACAGACCAATCCCACGCCGACCACAACATGAACTTACACCGATAACGGCGCCATGGCCTTTCTATAAATGGGGTATAGACATTGCCGGACCCTTCCCTGTTGCCGCAGGAGGATTGAAATACCTCATCGTAGCAATCGACTACTTTACAAAGTGGATTGAAGCGAAAGCAGTGGTGACAATCACGGGCAACCAAGTTAAGCGATTTGTATGGGATAACATAGTATGTCGCTTCGGACTACCCGGTGAAATCATATCAGATAACGGAAAACAATTCCGTGATAATCCGTTCAAAGATTGGTGCGAACAGCTGAACATCACGCAACACTTCGCGTCGGTAACTCACCCACAAACAAATGGTCTAGTTGAACGCGCAAACAGGAGCCTGGGCGAAGGAATCAAAGCGCGTCTGGACAGACACAAAGGAAGATGGGTGGAGGAACTATCACATGTTCTCTGGGCGCACAGAACAACCATCAAGGTCAGCAACGGAGACACTCCCTTCTCCTTGGTCTACGGAACAGAAGCTGTCATACCTGCTGAAATTGGAATGCCAACTATCCGTACGGCGGAAGTTAATACTGCTACCAATGACGACGAACGGCGAATAGACTTAGATCTATTGGAAGAGAGACGTGAACGCGCAGCAATACGCGAAGAGAAAGCCAAGTCCAGAATGAAAGGGTACTATGACGCAAAAGTGCGCAGCACCTCATTCAGGCCAGGTGACTTCGTCTACCGCGAAAACGACTCAAGCCGCGCAGAAGACACTGGAAAGCTAGGACCAAAGTGGGAAGGACCTTACGAGGTCATTGAAGCACTTGGAAATGGAGCGTACAAGCTACGCGATAAAGATGGCCAGGAACTAGAACGAACGTGGAACGTTCGCAACCTTAAACGATGCTATCTCTAAATAGGCTACGGCCCAGCATGGACATTCGAACACTTTAGAAAGTGCCCCAATAAAGATCCATGTAATTTTACTTTTTTTTTCGTCTTATCTAGATAAGTATTGTCTTTCACAAACTTGCAAGTATTAATAAAACATTCGCGGTTTCTAGCTAACTCCGCGAAAAACCTTTCTTACATTGTTATCTAAATACTGTTTATATCTCAATGTGTTGGTCACGATACCTTTAGCCTACATGGCGTGCATGCACTAATTAATACCCACGATGGTAAAAAAGGATGAGTTAACCTACTAAACAACTCGTTGAGTAAGAGGGTTGCAAACCCATCAACTTTGGATTACGTATCCTTGTTAAACACCTTGCGCTCAAGACGTTGGCGCAAGTTCCTTGCGCACCCCACGATGGATACGCAATAGGGGCACACTGTGCGCGTTTAACAACCTTGAAAATCAAGACTCTTGATTCTGTAAAATTTAATACAACAAGTAACTCTATAAAAATTCATACACGACTATGGATTTTTCTTAACTAAGTTAGTGAAATTCCAACACGACTTTGGAAAACCATGATATACTTAGATATTCCATGATATCTTTATGCAAAGATACATAAGCAATACGCGAACAACGTGCTTGAATAAACATAAGTACTTGAAAAAGTTTAAAATACGCCAAGTACAAAAAACTTTCTTTATATATGAACGAACAAGTTTATACAAAAAGACAAGTCCAAAAAACAATAAATACAAAGGCTACATGCTCCATGAGCGCCTCAATGTGCTGGTACTTCCACCCATCGCCTCTTCCTTTGAGGCCTGAAGCTGCTGCAGTATAACCGCATCCTTAGGATCAACAGTGGCCACGGTGACTGGAACACCATCACTCCTAGGTAGATGCGCAGCGCCTATGCCGCACATCACGGCCTTCCCTTTTATGCCCTTTTTCTTTGCGCACCTGGTAGCATGGAAATTTAAAGACCTTTGTAAAGAAACCTCCTTCTCAATACGGAAGGGATCCAACATATGACGCGGATGAGCAAAAATAGGTACCTTCAGCTGCGACACATCCGGCTTTAGGAAGAAGTCCCCATGCTCCTCAGCCTTATCTTCCAAATGCCGCGGAAGGGTCAACCCTGTCATAATCACGTCAATGGGCTGATCTTGGGCACGCTCCAAACACCCAATATGAGGAAGCTCAAGCTTCTTCAAACCTTCCATGGCAGCAGTAAGGTCAGCGGCAGCGTCAGCCTTGTACTCAGGGATCTCAGCAAGGGGCACGGTTAACTTCTCGGCCTCGGCAAGCTTGCTCATCGCCAAAGACTTGCCATGCGCAATAGCGCAGTTCACCACCTTGCTAAAGGCCCCGGTGACCTCCGGATGCTCCAGTGTACCCATAGCAGCAAGGCGCAACCCATTGCTGATCAACCACCTACAAAGCACACAAGTGTTAGTAGAGCAAAATATACATACAAGCTATGAAGATATAAGTGAAGGAATGATTACCTGCGCTCAGCAACAGATTGAACCAGGTGCGGGTACAACTCCTCATCAAACTCAATACTGAGTTTACGGAGCCTCTCTTCCCTCTCATCCAACGCAAACTTCACCCAACTACGGAAGGCATCCAAATTGGCAAAGTGCTGAGCCCAGTTCTGCTGAAGATGCCCTAGCGCCCATAAGGAGTCCCTCCTATGGCGGGAAGCACCTAAGCGCTCCCTGTCCAGCTTCACCAGCAGCGACATCTTCTGGTCAGACAAAAGTTGCGCAGACGCCTCTACGCGCTCCAGTTCAGCCTTGGAGCTCAGCTGCTCAGCCTTAGAGCTTGCTAGTTCCTCCTGAATGGACGCCAGCTGCGCCTCCAGGGTAGCAATCTTCTCCTCATACTCAGCCTTGGCGCTCGCCACTAGCTCGGACTGGCGCGCCGTGACAGCAACCAACTCTTCCATCGCGGAGCCATAAGAGGAGGACTCTTTGCCAATGTCCCTTGGAGATTGCGTCCCATCCAGAAAGGGACTCTCTTCAGAAGACGCAGCTCCATCGCTGCTGCTCCTCACATGTTGATCAAAGGTCCCAACCTCTTGATCAACGCTCCTCGCATGCTGATTAAGACTCCCCACATGTTGATCACTAAAAAAAAAACAAAAAAAAAACAAAACAAAAACATCCAAGTGTTAGTATACGAAAACAATTCGGACACATAAAACACTAAGTACATGACAAGTATACTCACATGTGCGGAGGAGAAGAGGGCCCACTCTTCTCAGCATCAGACATAGTTACGTCCCCCTTGAAGCCCTCAGCACCCTCACTGCGCCAGCAACAGAAATAAGTTAGACAATAACTTAAGAACAGTTTATAACAAATAAACACCAAACTTACCCTACGGTAGGTGCTTCACCCTCAGCCTCAGAACGCAACCTCTTAGAAGACTCCGCGCCATCACCATCAGCTGCCCTCTTGCGCGACAGCTGGATAACCTCTTCCTCCTCATCCGACTCCTCCAAGTCGACGTAGACTGCATTCTCAGCATTGGGGGGAGGCTGCGCGTTAATGAGTGCCTGCTGAGCAGGAGGAGCAACCTCCTGTATTGGAGTAATCATGGTCGCAGCAGGAGAACCCTCGGGTTCTGGTATGACCAAGTCCACAACGCGCCCACGCGTCGTCTCCAAAAGAGGCTCTTCCCCTTCCCTCAGAGGGCGCACCCCAACAGTAGCAGACTTGGGTACCTCCATGTCAACGAGCCCAAACAAATCCATCTCTGCGCAAATAACAAACGACAAGTATGTTATATAAGATATGGAAAGAAGAAAGCGCTTACACTACTAACGAGACAAAGAAGGCAGGATGAGCACCAACCCGAACCATCCGCAGCGATAAACGTTGGGACACAATAGGGCGGCTCGAAGTAATTGCGACTGATGCCCATGTGCACCAGAAACGCCTCCGGGTATGACCTGATGTGCAGACGGTTCGCGTCAATAGTCGACGCATGGTCCGGGTTGTACCACGTGTCTAAAGGGCGCTCATCCTTCTCCAAGGACATCTTGGTGTGGAAGGGAAAGTCAAATGGAAAGACGGCAGCGTCGATCCAAAAGAATTTCTCCCTCCAATGGGGGAGCTTGTCCACCTTCTTCGCAAAACACTGAAGCGCGCCTACGCGCTTCGTGAAGGTAACCCACCCATTTAACCACGACGTGCGATAGAACGCACGGAACAGGTGGAGGGTGGGAGGAATCGCTAACAAACGGCAATTGATCTCGAAGTTGGAAATTTTCCCAGCGCCTATAGGATGCAACTGGGAAATATGAAGGCGATAGTACACGAGGATATCCCTTAATAGTACGGTGATGGGCACGCGCTGATTCGCCCATTCGATAAAGCGCGTGTATATTCTCACTTTCCCATTGGGATAATCTGCTATGGTGTCGTCTGGATCAGGCACCACGGGGTGCAGATCCAGAGGGATATAATAATCCGAGGAGAACTGAGTTAGCTCATCCTCGGTTAAATTAGAATGACAGTCTTCAAGCTGAATGACCATTATTTGTTCTTAAGGGCGCAAGCGCTGATTACCTTGGCGTAAAAAGTTAGGGTTACAGCGAAGATTTGAGAGTTTTTTAGGAAATGGATAAACACTTTTACTGTGAAAAACACGGTAAAAATGATGAGGTTTATATAGATTTCTCACTCACCACCGATGATTGACACGTGGATCCCACTAACTAACAACGTGTGGATGGGGATTGAAATGGTACAGGACACGTGGATAGCCTCCACATTTCCCGAGGTAAATGATTTGCAACTTTTCGCCTAGATACACTGCATGTGGATTTTTTGGCGGTAAAAACTTGCAGTCTTCCCGCGCACGAGTCGGGAATAATCTGGGCACGGTAAGTCTAGCGACCGCATGTTTTTAGCATGCGCACACTAGACTGGGGGGACATGATGACGTATAGTCTACACCGGGTCATGAACCCGTTTGGTAAACAATACCCACACGCAAGCCCACTACGCGTGGGCCAGTTTCATACTAATTGGACTACCAATTAGACGGCTTTGGCCCACGAGGCCCAAGCCCAATGATTATTTAGGAATGTGAATAAACGATATCTCCTAATTATAGGATGTATATCAAATACCCGCGATACGCGGGACATACCAAGGTTTGCGGAACACGAAACCAACAAGGATTCGTGTCTATATATAGAGGGCATTATGACCCTCGCAAAGGTACGACTTACAAACCCTAAATCCTCACAACCCTAAAACACGATTACTTACTCTCACGCCGGAGGATAATCGGGGGAGACAATCCCTCGATAAGCCTAACGGTGTCTGTTACTTTCTTAGTGCGCAGGTCTCAAGCAATATCAATCAATTGATACGAGGAAAGGAACCCAAACAAGGAACGCCCAACTTTTGTATCAACATTTTACGAAATATGCATTTGTATAAAACACTTATAATTGCAAGTTGTATTCATTTGATCATTACCACAATGTTAGATATCTATTTATTCATACGTTAGTGATGTCAATGGAACTTTAGCTTAAAACTTGTTTATTTTAAACTCTGCGTAAACTAAGTTTATATTTGTTATTAACAAAACTTAGAAAGATCGTTAGATATAAATAACGTTTTCATACGATATTTGTATTAACAAACTATATCATCTTTTGTTAATTATTTATAGCTCTTATTATATAAACGTCAACTATCTTACCATTTCTAAGGAATCAGATTCATTTTGAGCAACCGATAAATAGTACTTGCAAAAAAAGATAATGTCACAAAAATGTACAACGAGAAAACATTGCTTGCCATAATATTTGATTATATATTTGTCGTCCGCCGCATTGCGCGAGTAACCTTCGTTGGTTAGCCTACTAAATATTTGGTGTCAATAACATCAATACAGAATACCTGATGCCGTAAAAGACGTATAGCCAAAAAACATTGGTCACTACAAAAATTCGTTGTAGGATACCAGCCGCCATATCACGCGACTTGCTAGCATCAATAAAGTAATTAATAGATTTCAATGACTTTTATAAATATTAGTATTTTTGATAAAATAACATTACTTAACTTTTTTTTTTTTTTTTTTTTTTTTTTTTTTTTTTTTTTTCGGGTAAATGGTTACCAGGTAAAATATATTAATCACATAAAATTAAGTACAATGGAATGTAGCTGGAATACCACATTAACATCAATCGAAACGCTTAAACGACCACTAAATAATTTGTGATATGCCACAGAACGAAATACACTAACCGATTTTCTCTATACATTAGAAATATAGTTTTAAGATTCCGATCATCATCTTAATTTTTTACGATTTTACGATATTACAAATAAAAAATGATCCGGTTGCTACGTATGGTCAGTAGCAAGTTTAAGATCTTATATGATCGTGATCTTGACTATAGGGTCTTAAGATCTAATCTGATCTAATCTTACTTTTTTCGAACCGCAAACTAAAATACTACAAAGTTATGGATTGTGTTTTATAAAATTTAAAAACAACTTATTAACCTTATTACACATTCCATATTTATAATTTATGACAACATTTTCATGAAACATTCGTATAACTTTATGTTTATAATATATAATAATCTGTAAATTTGAATAATATTACAAAGACTATTAAGAAAATGACATTATAGTAGTATCTTAAGATCCCGATCCGATCTTACGATTTCTATCTTACAAAAACGAAAACAATTCTGAGTAAAATCTCAATCTTAAAAACCGAAAAACCCGAACCCGCTAACCCGACCTCTAAACTTAAAACTTAAAACACCTTTATGATGTCCATAATAGTCAAGTACACAACACAAGACAAGAACATAAAAACTGAGTCTCTAGTCTTATCTGGCAAACAAACAAGTAGCTAGCAGACTCCAGAAACCTCATCTCTCAAGTCTCAACCACAACCACCGCCGTTAACTCCTCCGGCACCCTCTATTTCAGGTCCTTTTCATCAAATTAAATACTTATATATTCACTTGTTCACCATCATTTTTGTACACTTGCTAATTACTATCATTTCTGTTACAATTCAGTTACGGTTAATTGTGTATGTATATGAAATGATGAAGCCATGAGGTGTTGTCTGTTAAGTTTAGTGGCTAATTTTACTGTTAATTGTGTACATATAGAAAATGATGGAGATGTAATGATATGAGGTGTTGTTTGCTAGGTTTAGTGGTTTATTTACGTCACGCGCCTTGCGTGTGATATTCTTTTTTATTATCATTTTGTTTATGTTTTGTAGTATACGAGGTATTGTTTGTTAGGTTTTAGTGTTGATTTTTAACCTAAAGATGTGAATTGTGATGAGAATTAAGGTTATTACGCGTGCCGTATATGGTTTCTGAATAGTTTACTCATTACATTTCTGTTACAAATTCTGTTATGATTTTGTTAAGCTTAATTGTGTATATATTGGGAATGATGTGGATGGATATAAGGTTTTGTTTGTTAGATTTTAGTGGTTAATTTTTAACCGGATTATGTTAATTATAATAAAAATTAAGGTTTACTACACTTGCCGTAAGAGTGTTGTGGTTTGGTGATAAGGTTGCGAGTGTTGTGGTGTTGAAAGTGCTTGTGATTGATTTTGTTTTTGTTATTGTTGTTGTGTTGTAGGGAGTGTTTTATAATGGCGATTGTACCGGGAGGGAGTACATGGGTGGCACGGTGGGGAATTCAGCCGCATTTAGTGTCTAGAGGTGCTTCCGCGAGTAATTCCACATTTATGCAATTACCACGGTAAGTACGGCTGTTTTTACTCTTTGACTGGAATCGATGCTCTGGGCGTTTGTGGAATCAATGATTATCAGTTTTTTTTCCATTTTTATTTGTTGTCGAAGTGGGCTTGTCTGTTTTAGTTGTAGTTGGCATGCTGTAAGTACATGAGCCTGAACAAGTCTAATTGCATTCAGTTTGACCTTTCAAATTCTTTTAAATTTGTAGGCTAGTAAGTTTAGATAGTTTGTGGGAAGGTCCCCCCATCATCAAATCAGAATCAATGAACTTATTATTACCACTAGCAGCTGCTGCTGCTGTTGATGATGATGATGATGATGATGGTGGTGGTGGGACCTATGTGACCATGTATATGTTATATTGTCAGGACAAAAAGTTGATGAATTTAGAGATTTCAGATACATTATTGATTGGTGGTTGAGCTTGAGCTTGCTTAAATAATGTGTAAAAGAGGTGGGCGTTGTTGTGATAATAATTTAATGACATCTCCAGTCATGGTTACTTCCCTAAATGGATGAGAAAAACTATCAATGTAGTCCATCATGTTGCCTGATATAAAATGCTTTCTTATTCTGTGTGTTCTGTCTGTGTTTGCTTGTTTGTCATGTGGAGGTTGATATGTCACATCATCCTGAATGTAGCTTACTTTAAGTAACACTTTAGGCAGAAAGTTTATAGTTGGTAGTAAAGGTTATTTCGTGGTCATAGAAATAGTTATGACTTGTAGATGTATTTTACGGTTTTTACCTTGCTATATGGTAGTGAGAAAGATGAGCCATATATGCTTTCACTCACCGAAGACTGCTGTATTAGCGAAATGTTGTTGCCCGTGCAGTGAGAAACACGGGGCATTATTAGGATTTTCAAATCTGTAATTAGTTCTAGGTTTCTTAACTGAAGTTCTTAAGTGTATTTCACACTTTTTTACCAATTGGAACTTGGTACTTGGAAGTTCTAACCTACCAGCTAGATGTCTGGTTGGAATAATGCAAATGACGAGGTTTTGATTTAGCTGGTAGTTTAGCCATATATACCTGTAAGGCCATGATTTATGTTCATTATACATTTAATTGGATAGTGTGGACTGTGGAGTTTATAAACAATCTTAGAAACTATGTACACTAGACTTGGAAACTACAATTTTGCGGTTAATGACACCAAGGTGTTGTTTGTTTGGAGCTTGTTTGGATGAGTGTTCTAAACAAATTATTCAGACAGCCATGTACATGTGTGTGACTTCATTTTTACATATGGGAGTTATTCGGTGAACCAAGGAGGGGCTGTTCTCCTGATACAGCCAACATTTATTACAGTTCTACCCTTCCCTTACATGTCATATGAGCACCCTCAACATATTCCTAAATCATGAAACACCTCCTTCAATGATAACCCATCTCCACCGCCTCCTGTGTTTCGTCCGTCTCTGATCTAACCACCACCACCGACACTGGCTCTTAAGAATTGAACTGTCAGTGGTTTGAGGAGTTGGTGAATGTATGAGAAAGAAGAATATGATTGTCGTGAATTTCAATCACTGCTTTCTAAAGTCTACACAAAAAAATCATTCTATTTAGTATGAGTGTCAAAGGTAATAGCTTTGAAACTTTGGTTTTTTGAGATGGGAGTTGGGTTATTTAAACCAACTGAGTATCTTTAACCAATTTGAAGCTAAAGGACAAACTCTATAGGAGAGTCACTATCTGCAATTCTGCAGATACTATCGTTATATCAAGTTGTGTTCTTTCTACTTACTGGTGCTTTGGGTTCGATTGATTGGAACGTGGTTTGACTTATTAGGTATCCGTTGTCTTAAATAAATTGTTTTGTTAGAAAAGAGATACTTTATTTTCATTTGGAAGTATATGTTAAGTATATGTCTGCAGTTTAGCTTATTAGGAATCCATTTGAATGTAGGATAGTTCAGTCTTCACTGTTTCTTGCAAATGACCTTAATGGTGACTAATTTTTCCATACATGTTGGATTATCTATTTTATATGATTTGCACATCTTTGTTCTGCTTAAACCTAATAAGATGTTCATCTTTTCAGTATCTCAATCAGTACAAGAGAGTTGGCATCGTCATGTTCTGCATTCTGTTCAGACGGTTCTTTGCATCCATTATACAATACAGGGTCATCTGGTAAATCTAATAACCGAAGAGGTGGCCGCCTCATAGTAAAAGCTGAGAGTGTAAGTCTTATGTCAGACCATGTTCTGTAATGAAGTATTATCTTTTTCTTTGCCCTTGCTCTTTTCTTTATTATATGCTGACAACTTTAGTGTAACACACAGGATTATTATTCAGTACTTGGCGTGTCAAAGAATTCAAGCAAAGCAGAAATAAAAAGTGGTAAGTGTACATCACTACATCCATGCCCCTGGAAGACTAAATTGAGTTTCTTGAAGTCATTTTCTACTCTTTAGCCCATTATAAAGTATTCTTTTATCTATTGACTGTTGAGGCATGCTCTACGTTTAGCAGTTGCACATTTTACTATAGTTCAGTTTTTATTTAACCCTACGCTTCATTTCATTCTGTGTTCACTTTTGGCACACTCTTTAATGGTTCACACCCAACATTACATCATTGACAGATGATGAATGCTCTATTTATGTTAATTAAATTAACATTTTTTTAAATAGAATATTATCATCACTCCACTTCATTGCATCCTGTTTTCAGTCTTGGATGCAAGACCGTCTGCTCACATCCCAATCTCTACATGCCTAGATTAACTTTGTATAACAGGTTCCCCATTTTAGCTTTAAAACGTAACCACAACTGGACTCTGTGAAGTTGATGTGTCCGATTCAACTCTTTTTGGAGCTTTTTCTACCATAAAAAATTGGCTTGGTGAATGTTGTCTTTTCAACACCGTATTTATATCTAATACACATGCTTGGAACAGTTTGTTATGTGTCTTTCCGTATCAGTTTCCAGGAAATGTGATTGTACCTTTCTAGGAACATATCTGTATAATGTTTTCTGTAATCAGAACCAACTGTTTGTACTAAGAAAATGTATTGCTTTTGGAGAATTCTAAACTCTTATCAATCCTTTTACAGCATATAGGAAGCTTGCAAGGAGTTATCACCCGGATGTGAACAAGTAAGTTCAACTGCTGCTTCCAGCTTTACATGATCTCAAGTAATCTAGCTCAGTGTAACTGCTATATCTGTTACTAGTGTCTGAATATTGGCAGTTGTAATGGTAATGCTTGTTAAGAATAATCATTTACGATCTTATTATCTTTTTAAATTTTCTGAGATCAAATTTGGTAAGCAGTTATTGCTTATGCATCAGGTCTTTAATTGTATGCTCAGGTTTTAAAATAAAACGGATAAGGTTAACGGGTAATCAGATGAGGTTTTTCCCTCTTCAGGTTACACGGGAAGGCGAGTCTTTGACTCAGATGTACGTGGCCTAACCCGTGCCTCCAGTGACCGTTTCCGACCCTTTCTCTGGCCACCCTATGTGTACTTATTGAGGTTTGAACCTGAGACCTATCGTGAGAACATTAGGGTGCCTGACCACTAGGCCACCTTGGTCAGTAGTGCTATTGCATGTGCAATTTGTTTGTTGCGTCTTATAGTTTACTGATTTATCTTTGCACTAGATATGATTCCATGTGTATACTACATGAAATTAATTGTGTAAAATTGGTCTACTAAGATTGTACTCATGAAACGTACTCAATTTGTTGGAATGTTTTTTTATGAAATTGGTCTACGAAGATCTTGCAAGATGATAGAAAATGCTTACATTTTTAAGTTGTTCCACAAATGCTATTGTCAAATACACCATTTAGAAAATATGACCTGCTTCATGTTGCACCTGATCAAAAGCTAAGTTAACAACAAAAGTACAACTTGTTACATGGATTAGTAACTATGGTTATGATTATCGTCATATATCTTGCGCAATTTTTCACCATTGATATTTATATGCCTTGGATGGAACCATGAACTCATCATGTTTGTATCTTTCCAGGGAACCAGGAGCTGAACAAAAATTCAAGGATATTAGTAATGCTTATGAGGTAAGCTTCTTACCCCATCCGACCTCTTGTTTTTAGTAAATACACAAGTCAAGGTTAACTATAAGCTTTTTTTGTCAAGTAATATGGATAAGTTCGTATTCATATACAGGTTTTATCAGACGATGAAAAACGATCCATATATGACAGGTATGGGGAGGCTGGTCTTAAGGGTGCTGGTGTTGGCACAGGGGTGAGTTCTTTCTTACCCATAATACAGTTCATTTGTAACACAATTAAGATATATATGTGGCAAGTTTGACCTATCTATCTATATCTATATCTATATCTATACTATATTATAAAGCATTTGGGACTATTCTATAATTAGAAAGGCTTAAAATTCAGATTTTTTATTACTAATTATGGCAACTACACACAATTTATAACCACCCAAACAACCACTCCAACAATTTATAACCACCCCAACAACCACTTTCCACCACCCCAACAACCTCCTCTTCACCACCAAAAGAATCAAACCCCCCACTATACATTGGATATATGAATGGAGTTATATTTGGTTTGAGTTTTGGGGACTATGTGGTATCCGCCCCGCATTGCGCGGACACCCTTCTAGTTTACTTATAAATCGGTCAATTCACATGTTGTTTTAAAGGGTAACAGGCAAAATAAAAAGATAGCTAAAAACGGAAGGGATTAGATTGGTTTGAATGGGTTGAAACATGCAAAGTGTATTTTAAATGTATAAAACTTCCTAGCTCATTTTATTAAAAAAAGAAAAATCATCTTGAAATAGTAGAAAATTTGTATATGAAATTTGACATACTGGATAAAATACTATGGGTGTGTTCGTTTAGTGGGTATGACATATGGGAATGGGAGTTAAAATGATCTTAAGTGTTCAGTTTATAAGTATAGGCTTTAAATTAAGCAATCAAACTCTTGAATTCAAGCTTTGTCAAAACCCACCAACACACATGGGTTTTCTCTTTCCACCTTTTCTTTCGAGACCGTATCTATTCGCAATTCCATTTCTAATCTAAACACACCCGTAAGTTTTGGACACAAAGTGGTTTGTGATCCGAGCAAAAAGTAATCCTTTGTGACCCGATCCTGTTTGACCCGTTACCCAACCTACCCATTTTCGCTATCTCTAAAAGATATCTTTTACCTTTCATATCTTAAATTTGTTGCGATCCTTTGTTTGAATTGGTTTACAGGATTTCAGCAACCCATTTGATCTCTTTGAATCATTGTTTGATGGCTTGGGTGGAATGGGTGGCATGGGAGGGATGGGCGGCATGGGTGGAAGAAGTCAACGTAACAGGGCTACCCAAGGTGAAGACCAGGGTTACAATCTGGTTCTAAACTTCAAAGAAGCCATTTTTGGTGTTGAAAAAGAGATCGAAGTAACTCGGCTCGAAAGCTGTGGAACTTGCAGTGGGTCTGGTGCCAAACCCGGGACCAGCGCCTCAAAATGCACAACATGTGGTGGTCAAGGTCAAGTCATCTCTTCAGCCCGAACCCCATTGGGCGTCTTTCAGCAAGTCATGACCTGCTCGTCTTGTAATGGGAGTGGTGAAATCTCAACCCCTTGTAATACATGTAATGGGGACGGGCGTGTACGTAAATCCAAACGAATCAGCCTTAAAGTCCCAGCTGGAGTTGATGCAGGCAGCCGTTTAAGGGTACGTTCAGAGGGTAACGCAGGAAGAAAAGGCGGGCCCCCAGGAGACCTATTTGTTATGATTGATGTTCTTCAAGATCCTGTTCTAAAACGGGATGACACCAATATCCTCTACACTTGCAAAATCACTTATATTGATGCTATTTTGGGGACAACCATGAAAGTTCCGACTGTCGATGGGATGGTAGATTTAAAAATACCAGCTGGGACACAGCCAGGGACGACACTCGTTATGGCAAAGAAAGGGGTCCCGATTTTAAACAAGAACAACATGAGGGGAGATCAATTGGTGAGAGTGCAAGTAGAGATACCCAAAAGGTTGAGCGGGGAAGAGAGAAAGCTGATTGAAGAACTCTCGAGCCTAAAGAAGGGCAAAGTTCCCAACAACAGTGGTGTATAGTAGTGAAGAATTTTCGGTTATGCACACAAGTTTCATATTGGTTTCTGAATCGGCCTTGATAAGACCCACGAAAATAGAGCGATTTTTTGGGGTGTAGATCATGTAACATGAATCTATACATGGTTCATATACTGGTTGTGGAGTAGACAATTAGACAGGGATTGTTATAATTTATAGCTAACATCTTTATAATTTATTGGATTATGCTTTCACCAATGTAAATTGGTGGGACCACTTTTACGTTTTCTTTGATTAAGCTGCATTTGTTGGGTCATATTCTTTATTCGTCCAGTTCCGGCTCATATTGCATGTAAAATAGGATACCTTACCATGTCAACCACCGCTTGACTAATAACAAACTCGAAGGCTCCATCACTAGCAACCACAATGAAAGTGGTCATAGCTCAAACCATACCAACATTTACTTATCATATCAGGAATCAAGATTTATATTGGTTTTGCAGAATGCTATGAATGTTTGTTACAAGCCTAGTCAATTTACAGTAATAACTTTGTTTGGCTCAAGTATATATGATTCTGGACTCTCACATCTCTCGGACTAAATATTGTCATCTGGGTGAGTGTATTTTGGTCTTTTTATGCATCAAATTTGGAATTATTAACTAGTACTCTATTGTTGTGCTTCATACATTTTGTGTTTGATTTTAGCATCAACTCTTTAAGGTCATATATAGGTAAGAAAATACAAATTTTGTGCGTGTTAAATGCAGGGGACACCAGACGTTGATCATACAAACTAGTATCTGATGACCAAGATGACATTATGTTAGAGGAAAATTGGTTACAAATATGTAAAAAAAATACCATATGCAAATATGTATTGTCAACATTCTTTTGCTCGACAACGGTCCTTTCCTACAACTCCTGTTTCAGCTTACATTTGAACATCCTGGGCTAAAAGCAGACCCAGTGTTGTATGTCAAAAATATTTGTATGATTGGAGATTTGTAGGAATGTCAATCATATCCAATGAACAGTGAACACGTCAAACTCGGTGTTAATTGAACTTTTGAACATCGTTCTATTCATCCCCATGATATCAGATCATGTAAGGTAATTCATTTCCATCCTAGCCATGGTTAGCGCAACTCACGTTTTTTGGTTAGTTGCATAGAATATCTTCTGAATGACTTATGAAACCACTTGGGCTGAAACTTTTGTTGTTGTAATCACGACTGGAAATGCATTACTGGTGTTTGCCAAATAATATAAAACTGCTATCAGAGCCAAGAAGTTCTATTAACAAAATTGACTTAGATGATCTTGGTTTTGTTTTCAAAAACATATTCATTTCTATCAGACACGATGGTTATTAAAGGTTTTCTTGTAAATCCAAAGAGGCTATATGGAACACGATGGGATCATATCACGCCTATTATTTTGTTTCTTTATACTTTTACGTACAAACATGAAAACCACACTGCGATGATAATTATTGCGTTTTTAAGATTTGAATTCAAGAAGCAAATTGTTGTTGGATCAAAGTTTGAGCACCTTCAACGAGCCTCGTTACTACTTGAGCAGCTGGTAAGATTTCCTTGATAAGTCCTACGCCTTCACCTGCATACATCACCATGCTTTCAAGATCACCTGTTGTTGTCTTGTTTGGCACTGTACCCGCAAAACGACGAATTTCTTTCTCCTATATACCAAAGGACTCAAGTCAAGTCAATAATGCGATTTTATCATGCTTTCACTTGTGGAATTTGTATTCAGGTAAAACATACACTAGATGAGAAAAGTAGCAAACCAGCATAAGGTATGAGATTGTTAAACCGCTTAAAAGACAATGGTCGAGTTTGGCACCGTAGCCGAAAACTGACAGGCTGTTAAACATATCCGGCAGGCTTGTCGTGCGAGATTTTTAAACCACTTAAAGGACAATGGTTGAGTTTGGTTGCACTTTACCTTTAACTGGTCAAATGAGTTAATTCTAAATGAAAATAGGCTGACAGGGTCAAGCAGGTCAGAATCCACCTATGTTGCATTGACAATGCATAAAGCCTCGAAAATCAAATTGTCTAGTAAATTCGATTACCATTATAATAAAACAGTGTTTGCGGGTCTGGCCGGTTACTGGTTAGACGTGTACTAAAGTCACCTGTTTGACCCATTACCCAAGCCTTATGGTAATATTAACTTCTAGAGTCCATGAATACTTTGTCATTAAAGGAAGTAAGGATCTACCATGATGCACGAAAAAGAGATGCTTACCATTCCATGTATAATTGTGCGGCCAATAATGGGTTGATTAGCTTCATTTTCATGACTTGGTAGATTTTTCCATTCCATGTGGAAAGGCGTTTTCAGGACACGGTGAGGTGCATCTGGCCACCTTGCACGACCATATAAGTTTGTATACTCTGTGTTGCTCATCTCGACTAGCTTACTTTTGTATGTTGGGTGAGCATAGCTCTCCTCGGTGGCAAGAAACCTAAAGGAAATCAATTCAACTTTAGTTTTCGACCCCAAAATCAGTAATACCAAGTATATAAGGCATAATATGTGGCTTGGGCAGGTTGGATATCGGGACAAATCGAGTAATATTTGGTAAATGTCAAATTGGGATGTTGGGTTGACCAGAAATACTTTTAGTCCAGTTTTCTAATGCAAACAATTAGCGTGTCAAAATAAATTTTGAACAGAAGTAGTTCAATAGAAGTACACTTACAGCGACGTTTGGCCAGTTTCTAATTTTTAATTTACTTTGTTTGACCCATTAAAGCTAGAACATAACTCGAACTAACTCATTCAAAGTAAATAGGTTAATATTGACAACTCTACTAGAAAACAATGTACCTTGTTCCTAAGCAGACACCTTGAGCTCCTAGTGCCAATGCAGCGACATAACCTCGCTCATCCACTATTCCACCAGCAGCAATTACAGGAATACCCCTAGAGGCAACAAGATCAACTACTCGTGGTACTAACGCAATCAATGCTTCCTGAAAGTTATCCCAAAAGCCAAAGAATGATTTTTGTCCAATAAATAAAGTTTGTTTTTCTGAACTTTTGGTTCAACTTACGTGTCCCATATGTTTAGTCAATATAATTGACATTAGATCAAACTGGTTATCAAAACAAAATGCAATCATTTTATACCTGACCAATAACGTGTCCTCCTGCTTCGTGTCCTTGAACAATTATAGCATCCACACCAGCATCAGCAGCAATCTTCGCGGCTTCAAAGTTTCCAATCTGCAAAGAGCATGATCTGATCCGTGACTATAGGTAGAAAATGGTCCGGTTCAGGTGGGGAAGATAATGGGTCAAAACATGTATATACATTTTTGTCCATCTTCCATCTTTTCATATGTACTTAATGCTAAGGATTATTACAAACACTATGTGATCATAATAATGATATTAACTATGTCAGAAAAAACAATTGACTTGCTTACCTGATCCGTCTTAGTTTTAGCTATTTTTACTACCCGATTGGCCCGTTAGAGATAAAACATAAAGCAAATAGACTCATGAAATCCAATGTACAAAGATGATTGACGTGTAAAATTAACTAGTGGACGAGTGCTAACCTGTGGAACAACCTTGACACCAGCTTGATGGGCATCAAAGACTACATCTTTTGTGACTTCACCCCAATAAAGCTGCAAGACTGCAACTTTCTCTTCAAGGACACACTTCAAATTCTCTTTGTGAGGGAATGCCAAAACAATGCCGACTCCAAATGGTTTGTCTGTCAAACTCTTTGTCTTCCTTATAAGCTCCCTTAAGTAATCTGGGCATTCCTGTTATGCAATTTTGACAAAACCGCGTTAATCATCATTCAAATGAAAACAAGCTGGTGATATAGTGAATATGTACATTGAGTATCTACTGCTATTAAGGTGACCCATGCTTATTGTATGCATGTGTATATACAAATCTGTGGTGTTTTTATGTACTCATATCATCATATCATCATATGTCCCAAAATCATTGTCCACCAACATATACACACTTTATGAAAATGTAATTTTGTTAGAAAGACAAATCTTCATACTTGATGATTATCTCAAATGAAACTTAAACTTTATTTGTTAAGTCACTTCATGTCAAAGACCCTTTGATTGATGTTTCAACTTCAATGTAATAGAATGACATTTTTACCCTTTAACTGATATACTCCATATGTCTTATAATAAGTGTCCACGGTACTATTTTAGTTTATCCTATAATCAGTTCAGTGTCTACTACCAAATTTCAACTGATAAAAAATAAAATAAAATAAAATAAAAAATAAAAAAAAAAATAACTTCTAAAAAGTAAAGGCGAGATTTTACCGGATGAAAAGTGGAATAAATCAACTTTTATAAAAATTATGCCTAATCAAACAGTGGACACTTGTAGTGGGGCAGAGGTAGTATATAATGCTTTCATTGAGTTTTGTAACAATTGTTTGGCAGCAGTGGGCTTCGTTTTCGGAGTGGCTAGACTGGTTCTCAGACATTCGGCTCACGTCCAAAGTTAAAAGCTTACTTGAGGGAGTTTTCATGGTTGCTTAGTGGGCTATATGGGGTTTTCGGAATCGTTCTATTTTCGAGACCTCTCCTCCTAACGGTTCGGTGATTTTCGATGATATCGTGTCGCATTCTTTTCTTTGGTGCTATAATAGATTTAATAGGTCTTTTACTTGGGATTCTTGGCTTAAAAACCCCTCATTTGATTTCCTTGTAATGTTTGCTCTAGCGCCTTGCTAGTAATAAATTTTCGCCGTTAAAAAAAAAATAAAAAATGCCTCCTGCGAGAATTGAACCCACTACATTTAGGTCGGTAGCAACTCACATACCACTAAACCAAAGTCCTTGGGTGTGGAAATTTTATAAATTATGTCTATAATTTTTTTCTAGCTAAGAGTAACATATTAAAATAGTAAAATGAAGGGTAATTTTTGGACGGTATATATTACCTAAGAAGTGATAAATGAAGAACATACATAATACTTAAAAGAGAAAATACTATGATTCTTATGAGTAGTTGAGTTTCTAAAAATAGAAAGATGAACCTGAGAACAATAATATCTTAAAGTTAAAAAACAGAAATGAAGAAAGAACCGACCCAGTCAGGAGCTCGGAGGATACCAATGGCACCAGAGTTAGCAACAGCTGCAACAAGCTCAGGGCCAGAAATATCGGGTCCTAAAGGCGCCTGCACTATTCCATATTCAAATCCCAGTATCCCTTTCCATCCCATTTCTTTCTATTTCTAATTTTGGCTTTGTGTTTTTACAAGTGCAATAGAAATATTATTGTATTTATAGAAAGATCCTGTCATGTTCTGTTTTGTTTTGATCACTAATGGGGAAGGTGGAAGTGGAAGACATCAATTCTAACATTGCTGCTTACGCAAAATCACATCATTTTTATTTTATCGGAGTAAATTAACCCTTTTACTAAAAAAAAAAATCACATTATTTTAATGAATAATAGTATTATCGTTTTTGATATTATTTTTTATTACTCTCTCGTCCCAAAATAATTATTTTGAGATAAAAAACACACAAAACATAATTATTACTCCCTCCGTCCTATATTAAGTGTCCATAATGGAATCTTTGGATGTCCTAAATTAAGTGTCCATATGTACCTTTCAACCAATAAGATGAGAGTTTAGTGGGTAAAAATAATATTTGATTGATGGAGAGTGTAGTTAGTGGAATTTTCTAAAACTTTGTGCATGATGTAAGCGGACACTTAATATGGGACGGAGGTAGTACTAATTTCTCTCTCTTACTTTTTTATAGAATGATAATTTTACAATTAACTAATTAATTAATGTATTCTTTAAAGTTTATAATATTAACTTCAACTAAAGGTAATACGGTAAACTCAATCAAACTTTCATATCTATTTTTAGTAGCGAACAATTAAATTGAGACATCCCAAAAAAGAAACCGTGACTATAAATTTGAGACGGAAGGAGTATAAATTTACTTTTGTTATTATTAAATTTTATAAATCTTAAACGAACTTCCCTTTCTCTCTCTATAATTAAGAGAAACCAAAGTTGTCAATGTTAACATTATACTCTCGCCTTCTCAAAATAATTATCCTTATCGAATACATATAGTTTAAGAGAATTATAATTATTACTTGTTACATTTTGATAGAATAACAATTTTACTCTTAATTACTTAATTAATATATTTTTTAAAGTTTGTAATATTAATTTCTACAAAGGGTAATTTGGTAAACTCAATCAAACTTTCTTATCTAATTTTAGTAGTGGATGATAAAATTAGGACACCTGAAAAAAGAAACGTGAACAATTAATTGAGAACAGAAGAAGTATTTCTTATAGCGCTAACGTGATCTGACGGCAGTATATAGTTTCACAAAATTCGATTGTATCAGTCTCGTATGCCTCTTTTATTGTTTTTAAATTTTAATGATCTGACAATTTACTAAAAAATATATAATGGCTTGAACTCATTATTTTTTACTAACAGGGTACTCGTGCATTATTTTTATGGATATCACATAAACTTTTAAGCGAGCAATATTTTTATTATACGTTTTTCATTACAACAACATTAGGGATAACGAAAATTTTAAATTAGATAAAACTTTTAAGTATCATCAAACTTTTCTTGGGTTTTGCTTATTATATAAATATGAAACTGCATTTTTTTGTGTATGTAATACCTAAAATTTACATCCTTATAAATTTACCAAAATGCCCTTGAATTTTAAAAATTTAATAACAATTATATAAATTGAAATAATAACTAAATAAATTAAAAACAAGTTACATAAATCACCAAATAAATTTTATACTTTTACCAAGGCCCAAGAATACATCTAATATAATTTGTAAAAGTCCAATAAATATTTAAAGGCCCATATTTCTCCTATTATGCCACGCCTAGATTTTAATAACTAGAAAAATAATAAAAACTTTGTACAAATAAATGTATAAAAGGATAATTATACACAAATAAGGAAAGCAAAATTCTTGGGATATGATTGCCCATAATCTCGTCTAATCAACACATTGAAACGCCAAATAAATTTTTCATTCATTCCTAACTTATCTCTTTATACGTATAAACTAAAACACAAAACCCTAAACTCCTCCATAATCCATTCGATCCAAAAACACATCCCTGAAGGTATTCCATTATTTTTCGTGGTGTTCTCTGGTCCTCAACAACACCCCAAAAATAGTGTTTTGATTTGTGGAGGCGTGCTTGATTTGTTTGTCGAAAATAATTCATAAACAAGGTATAATTCGAATCTGATCATACGAGCTCTATAAAAATTCGTCCTTTATTTTTCTCACGTTCCTCATGACTTTTATGGTCTGTGAAAATTGATTCCAAGGTCGTGGTGCTCTTCGTGTGCTCGTGGGGATTTTTATTGTCTCTTTTTGGCTCGTTAAAAAGGTTGGAAATTCGTACCTTTGTTCCACTCGTTNTTGTTTGGTTTGTTTTTGGGACATGGATGTTGTTAGTCCCTTTTGATATTTTGGATGATTTTTATTTAAGACTTCCGCTGTTTGTTTGGAATTGATTGTATCTGATATGAAACCATATTGTAATGTTTCTACCCTTGTCGGGTTGGGGCGTTACAGTGTATGTCTTCTACCCGTATTGTATCTGGCTTCTTACGAATACACTCTTATTTATGATATTTTTATCACTGAGAAAGTTACTAACAAGGATCGTTCTTAGTCGCGCCTTGTTGCGGAATTGCGGTTTAAGACATTAACTCTTTTCATATACACATATACATCTCGATTATGTTATATTGTAATAAGAGTTGAAGTTTAAACACTTGCAAGAAACATTTAAATTTAACATAGACAATTTGACACTTCTACAGTAAAAGAACCTATGTAGTTAATTGCTTTCATTATTGTTTTCATACTAAAGTGATTAACGAATAACATGTAAAGGTGCGTTTGGTTCAAAGAGGGGAATGAGAATAGCAAATGTATCTTTGATAGTGCTTGGTTTAAAAAAATACATTAACCTCCAAAGTGGTGGTGGTAGTGGTGGCTACTGGTGGGTGGTGGTGGTGGTGGCTGTTGTTGCTGCTGATGGTGGTGGTGGCTACTGCCTGCTGGTGGTGGTGGTAATGGTGGGTAATTATTACCTTTCCTCCCAATTTACTGATTAATGCTCTATGTTTATTCATTGCCTTTCCCATTCTCTACCTCCAATACCCCCAACCAAGCACCCCTAAAAGAATTTCTAATGGTTAACTATAGGAAAACTGGCTAAATAAAAGTTGTAATGTGGGTGCATTTAGTTGGAGATTTTTTTTTTTCTATCTCTAGTTTTGTAAAAACTTGGAAGGGAAATTTATCTCCACAAAACACTTGAAAATATAGAAAACGCATTTAGTTGATGTTTGTATTTTCTATTTTGAAGAAGAGAGAGAGGGTTGTGGGTTACAAAGGGAAACAAGGAAAACAACTAAAATTTGTTTTGTAATTTTCCTTGTTAAACTAGGAAATAAGGGATTTTGTGTTTTGCAAAACATTTTTTTGAAAAACACTTATTTAAACGCGATCTCTATTTTCTTTGTTTTCTACAAAACATTTTGTAGAAACAAAAGTTTTTCCCCCCACAAAACACACCCTAATGCCTTTATAGTACGGAGTATGTTTTTTCATATCTTTCATCCATAGTCATTTGTAATCATTAAAACATAATTTGCAACATGCATGTTATAATAATAAATTATCATGATTATGAATTTTAACAAGTTATTAAATTGTCACTTACACAAACATGCATTAAACAAAGGGTGTTACAAGTTTAAATTTGTGTAGTTATGACTTGACAATTATTGCTAATATTAGTAAGTGTGTATTCTTAAAACTATAAGATTTCCTTAAAAAAAAAATAAATAAAAAATAAAAGCATCAAACGCTTTATATAAAGATAAGATTAAAGACTAAAACCAAATACCAAATAAGTTATGTTTTTTTTATACAATGGAATCACTATAGGGCTAATGACACAATAACGTATCATAGTTGTCATGTTGTCATGATTTTCTTTTATACGTATAAAACAATTTTTTTTTTTTCTATTTTGTGTACTAAACTTGATTTTTTGGTATTTTTTGTGTACTTTATAACTATTTTGCCCCTCCCAGGTTAATAAAATGAGAGGCAAAATGGTCATAAAGTACATAAAATAGCAAAAAAATTTGTTCGATACATATAAAAAAAATCATGACAACTATGATATATTTAGAGGCCATTAGCCCATATTTATAAGGCTAGACACAGTAAGGAGAGACAATCTCTCCCATTTTCACTACCACGTCAGCTTTCTCTCCCCGGCAATCTTCAGGCGATTGGGTGCCCCAGTAAGGGCGACCAACATCAAAAAAAAAATAATAAAAAATAAATAAAATAAAAATATATATATATATATATATATATATATATATATATATATATATATATATATATATATATATATATATATATATATATTAAACGTTTTTAACACAAACTCAAAATTCATTAATAATTAAAACGTTACATAATAATTCAAATAAAATAAAAACATTACAATAAAATTCAAATAACTTTCAAACATTACGATAATAAAACGACTAAACTAGGGTGTGATTATAACGATGCCAAATGTCTTCCACCAAATCGGCTTTGAGGTTTAGATGAGTTGTTTTGTTGCATATCTCCCTGGTTATTTCCAACGATTCCGCCTGCGTTCTTATGGGATCATAAGAACGGTGCTGCTCCGCTGGAAAGAATACGGGAGATATCGCCTGCCCTTCGTCCTGAATTATCATATTATGCAATATGATACATGTGTGCATTAGATGTGATAGACGCTCTTTGTCAAACCCTTTAGCCGGATGTTTAATCATTAGCCACTTCTTCTTTAGTACACCAAAAGCACGTTCCACATCTCATCAGCATAACGGAATATTCCGGATATATCTCATCAGCAAGATAATATCCCCGTTTATAAGTCACGTCGTTAGCAACGAATTCCACATCCGGTGCTCTCCTAGTTTTGATATCATTGACAATATGCGATTTACGAAAAACATTTACGTCGTTATTCATCCCGGAGACACCAAAGAACGCATGCCAAATCCATAAATCTTGAGATGCGATCGCTTCCAATAAAATGAAAGGCTCTTGCCCGTGATCACCCCTACAATATTGAGCTTTTAAAGCATGTGGGCAATTCTCCCACAGCCAATCTGTACAATCAATGCTTCCTATCATCCCAGGAAACCCATGAGTTTCGTAGTGATGAGCATAGAGTTTGTCAACGTCAGTAACCGTCGGCTTTCGCAAATACTCAGCACCATATAACTCGATGATGGCCTCGCAAAATTTTTGGAGATACTCACGAATTGTTGACGTACCCATTTGCACATATTCGTCTAGCATATCAGGATTGACTCCGTATGCCAATTGACGAATTAACGAAGTACACTTCATCAATGGAGAAATACCAAGTACGCCCGCACAACTAGGAGTTTGTTTGAAATAAGGTGAATGATCTGTTATCTCTCGAACAATTCATGTGAATAGTCTTCGGCTCATTCGAAAACGATCATGGAATTGCTCATCGCCGTATCTTGGGTGATCGCTGAAGTAAGCAGTCACTAAACGGTTATGAGCACCCAAACAATCCCTAATTTGGTTTCGTGAGACTTTAGATTGTGACGCTTGATGAGCCTCCCAACACTCTTCCGCAAATATCATAAACTCGCTACTAACTTCATTTTCATCATCTGAAGACGAATCGGCAAAGAATATCTCGAAAGAATTCATGGTTTGATAGTGTGATATTTGAGAGAATGTGAATATAGAGAATGTGTGACAAAATAGTGAAATGAGTGTGTTTATTTATAGTGTGTTAAAAGAATTTATTTTTTATTTTATTTATTTATTTATTATTATTTTTCTCTTTTTGATTCAAACGTCTAGTATAAACGGCTAGTAGCAATTTTTTATTTTTTATTTTTTTATTTTTTATTTTTTACTTATCCAACCGTTATACAACGGTTTACAAAATAAATGCACAACAAAATTTACTTTTCCAACTCCATTTCTATCGATCGTCTGCACGACCAAGATTCACAAAAATCGAATGGCGATCGATACACCACAGCAATGCGATCGAGTGAAAATCGATCGTTAGTATCGATCGTCTACGCTTACTGCGTCTAGCCCAACTTAGTGTCTTAACATATTTTAACGTATGCACATGTCATGTTCAAATTAAACATGAGAGCATCGCAATCCCATGTAACATTGGNCTAGTTGATAACAAAATTTTGCATATAATTTTTCATATACCAATTTCAATTATTATCATTAAACAACTAATTAAGATGAAAAATAAGAACATAACGTTCTTTTACTAAAAGCACCAAACCCGCACCATTTTACATATATCATTTGTATCCTAGTTATAGTTATACTTCCAGAGCTAAAAACATTATTACGGAGACCCTCAAGGAATGAAAAACACTTAACGTATGTAACCGGCAGTGGTAGTGCTAAGGCCACGTCTTAGCCGTCCCTTCCTAAGCCGCTCTGCAATGATGAAAGAGAGTTCTAAAGACTGAGAAGCATTGAGCCGTGGGTCACAATGGGTGTGGTAGCGTGAGCTTAGATCATTGTAAGTGATGGTCCGTGCACCCCCAACACATTCTGTCACATTCTGGCCAGTCATTTCTAGATGAACACCGCCTGGGTAGCTTCCTTCTTGATCATGCACGTCAAAGAACGCCGACACCTCAGCCTACAAAACGATTTACAGTCACCATGTTTGGATATGAGTTTTGGAAGTGATTATGCAACATTGAACAACTAGAATAAGACAATGAACTACAATAAAATTAAACTGGACCATAGAAGTTAGTGATTAACCAATTCTGATTACTGAAGTAACTAATAGATAAAATGATCAAAATAGGACATTTTGTGATAAAGGAAGACATTTTGTTAAACAGGAGTAGAAGTCTTATAATTAGATCGTGAGAAAAAGTAGATAAAGTTAAGTTTAATTTAGCACTAAATAAACAGTTTTGGTTAGTACAGAACACATTATCCGAAACCATTTATTTGACCTCTAAATAAGCACAAAACAGAATCTGTTTATCGAATAACAAAACCTGATCATTGCTACTTCAAGTTGCTACAGTTGGATAGTCAAACTAAAATGTAAAAGAAAATACTCCTCAATCTTTTCATGAATCCCGTTTGGATAAATTGCCATGTAATATAGTATCCATATTAGATAGTCTAGGGGTCTTTATGAAACCTTTAGTTCCTATTGTAGTCAAATAGGAAGAGTATATGTCGGTTCAATGTATTATACAATGCATAGCCGACTATTAATCCTATATATACATAATATAGGTTGTTTGACGTTTGCGGAGTCCAGAGCATTTGCGAGTCGCGGTTTCTCCTTTGTGACAGCCAGTTTAACTCTTTTAGGGTTGGTTTTCTTCCCCCCTCATCTCTACAACAAGGAGGTGAGGGGGGAGGGTCATTGTACATTCATCTTCTTTTCTTACTCAATACAATAAAACATTTGAGGGTTATTCTTGTGCATATTCTTGTCGACCGTTACAAGTTCTAATTGTGAGGGTGTCGAGTTCTTCCTGGAGTCATCGATAGGTGTGTTTATTGACTGTTCTAGTCAACCGGTTATCTAACATGCCAAAATCAAAGTACACAAATTATAGGTTTATGATAACAAGAGTTCAAGAAAAGATAAAACATACCCTGATAGCATCAAAAGAACGCGTTTTAAGCCCAACGGGAGCTTTGATTGTGTTGCCATGCATCGGGTCACTAACCCACGTGACGATTTGACCAGCACTACGAACCGCCCTGATCAGATGAGGAAGCTTCACTCTGGTGTTATCGGCTCCCATTCTTGATATGATGGTGATTCTTCCAGGCTTGTTATGAGGATTCAAGATCTCAACGAGCTTTACTAGTTGGTTTGGGTCCATTTTATCACTCACCTACATCACAAAAAACATCACTCTCAGTCTCCCTCATTTTAAAGAGAAAAAAACGTGAAATATGCAACTTTTAGCAGATATACCTTGATGCCAAGCGGGTTTGCAACTCCTCGTAAAAATTCAACATGGGCACCATCAAGTTGTCGAGTCCGTTCCCCAACCCAAACCATGTGAGCTGAGCAATCATAGTAGAGACCTGAAGTAGAATCTTCTCTTGTAAGTGCTTGTTCATAAGGCAAAAGCAAGCACTCATGAGATGTCCAAAATTGTGTAGTGGTCATAATCGGGTGATCAACTGTGAGTCCAGCAGCAGCCATGAACCCCATTGCCTCATCAACCCGATGAGCCAGTTCCCTATACCTGTCCCCTTGTTCACTATGCTCTGTGAAATCAAGATTCCATTGGTTAACTCTTTGCATAGCTGCATAACCACCGGTGGCAAAAGCCCTCAAAATGTTAAGTGTGGAGACTGATTGAGTGTAAGCTTGAATCATTCTGTTTGGGTCTGGAATTCTTGATTTTTCGTCAAATGAATCACCATTTATATTGTCACCTCTGTAACTAGGTAATTTAACACCGTCTTTTTCTTCAAAGGAGTCTGATCTTGGTTTAGCGAATTGGCCAGCCATTCTCCCCACCTAATCGTACAAAACCACCATTTTCAACAATATTAAAATGACACAGGCTTCATGTAAATAACAAAGAGTAATTGCATGCTCAAATAGCAAAGAACTTGAGCTCATATTCCGGCTTTATTTGACTGTAAATGTTATACAGCTTTGGGACTTTATTAGTTAGCAAATGTAATCACAGTCAGAGATACACACGGTTTGGTTTAGTCATTTCAAAACTAAAAGTGTCAACCAAACTGGTAATCACAATTACTGAGCTGGGTGTCGACCAAACGGTTTGGTTCAGCAGGTTCGAGTGTTTGACAGTTTGGTCCCATAATGGAAATTGGTCTTTTCACATATAAATACACATACATCCATCCATTGTTGATGTACAAAACAAACAATCAACACGTGAAAAGTATTTTTTTAGAAATAAAAGTAAGACAATAACATAACCCACTATATCTTATCAAAGAAGTAGCTCTGAAGAAAAATGATATAACGAAAATGGAAAAAAAAAAAATAAAAAAATAAATAAATAAATAAAAGAAGCTAAGCCCCAGCTCTACTTAGTCTCTTAGCAATGAGTGTATTCTTAATATGAATCACCAAACAGAACTACTTCATCTAAGAGACTAGTTGCTAAACAGATAATCTGTATTACTTTAGTTTAACATGCCCCTATGGGGGTGTTTGGAAATGAGTTTTGAAACAGATTATCAGAACAAAACAGCTTGAAGTGACAATAATCAGCTTAGTAATAAAAGGCGAAACTAAACTGATTATATTTAGGTAAAATAAGATAATCTGGAAGACATCTAATTCTCTGTTTCTCTTAGAAATGAAATTTTGCTCATCATATCAGTTAATTTTCTTAAGCTAACAGAATTTGTATTTTTTAAATACAACTTCAACATAAAACAATAACACCATTTTCTTTCACCATTATAGTACACTTGATTCTGATGATTCTATAATTCTATATAATATACTCACTGTCAAAACTCAAATCTGAACATCTAATCATAATACGAGTAACACTTAACCAACAATATGAAATCAAAAAACTTCGATAGAAAAGAGGAAAATAACTTCGATTGGCAAACTTGACTGCTTGAGGCAAGGGCACTGTCATATAATCGCATTTAAAAGATGTTCAGGGTTGCATGGTTTGACTTGTTAAGTGCTTATTAGTTTATTACTTGTATTTTGATAAAATAAACACTTTTAAACAAGCAGATGAGCAGGTACTTACTTTAGCATGGCCTTAATATATGCAATCTTAAACATCCTTCAATCATATTAAACATTTGAAATGATATTTCTTCCTACAAAAAATTCTTATATATCCTTTACATGTGGAAAAACTGATGGTTTATATGAAGATAGATAATAAGTGAAAAACACATGTAATATTTTTGTGTGGGTAGGAGGATGAGTATAAAGTAAAACGTACGAGGATATAGCAATGCTCATTAAACATAGTGTATGCGATATTGAAACAAAATATGGGCTTATAGTAGCCCTCTTGTTTAGAATCACAATGCAAGGAGGGTCGTCCCTGAGTTTTCGGGGGCCTGAGCGAAAACTCAAAATGAGGCCCTCAAAAATTGTTGTTATACAAAATGCGTCACTATTTTATAAGATACAATGCTAAGTTGCTAACTAGCTATACAAAAAGCGATATAAATTTTCTTAGTCTTTCTAACTCATATAAGTGCCAAGAAGATAAACAAAAATACTACCAAGACGACTCCTAATCTCCTAGTATAGTAAAAGAAAATCAAATACACAAAAAATCATTAAAAAGAGACACCGGATAGTATCCATAGGGATTGAGATCCTATCAAGTTGATATAAACATGAACGGTCATGTTCTCTTACAATCAAAAAGAAAACTGGATCGCTCAGTAGGCTCTAGTGTTTTGTTTGTGAAAGAAAATTACCATTCTCATGTTTATATCAACTTGAGAGGATCTCCATCCCATGCATAGTGATAATCAAGTTATGCATAGTGATATATAATCAAAAAGCAGTACACGAAGCAAATAAGTTATATAAACTGCAATAAGCTAATAAGTAGTTTAAAAAAGCAGAATTTTATATACCTTGATAACAGGCATTTGACCACCAAACATAAGAACAACACTCATCTGCAACAACAATCTAAAAGTATCCCTTATATTATCCGTCTTAAACTCCTTAAAACTCTCAGCACAATCACCACCTTGTAGCAAGAACGCGTCCCCACGCGCCGCCTCACCTAACCGTTCCTCGAGTTTTCGACACTCTCCCGCGAACACAATAGGCGGATAACTTTCCAATATCTTCAACACACTTTCCATCTCATTTTTATCAGGGTATTCCGGGAGTTGTAGCGCCGGTTTTGATCGCCAGCTTTCCGGTGTCCATACTGTCAGGGCGGCGCGTGTGACGACGCGTGAGATGGGTTTTTGAGTAAGGGCTGTTTTGAAAAGTTTGTGGCAGTGGGTTTGGAGTGGATGAAAGTAAGGGGCGGCGCGGGTGGAAGTTGTGTAGAGTTTGTGATGGTGGTTGGGGTGGAGGGTGGTGGTGGAAAAAGTGGCGGCGCCGGCGGTGATGGTGGACATGGCGGCGGTGTTTTGATAAAATTTGAGGTAGATTTAGTTACGATGTTTTGTTTGTGTCAGGTGTAAACATGCGACGAAGGGAGTGGGGCCCATCACACGTGCTTGGAGTTTACTTGTTAGACACGTATCGATACTCTAGCCGTTAATTGTTTTTCTTTCGGGTTTTGCTAATGACAGCCCTTAGGGTTGTCGTTAAGAGAATCAATTTTATTACAAAGTCATCTATAAATCACTATGATTGGATGGCAATCCCGAAAAACATGGATACAATCCCTAAAATTCTTGAAGCACAACAAGCATTTGATTCTGATTGAATGATTTCATTTTTTACATTAAATTGCAATAAAAAGATTCCTCTTAATTACAGCCCTAAGGGCTGCCATTAGCATTTTCCTTTTTCTTTAATACTTTCTCTCCCGTTCCAAAAGTACTACATCCATCTCAAATTAAGGTGTCGTTTGTTTTTTGAGAGCTTTTACCTCTTCATCTGCAAATCATGTCTGCAGAATAAGAGGTACATATAAGCTCTTCATCTGCAAGAAGAAGACAGTTTGTTTTTTGTGCTATTGAAGTACTTTTTTTTTCATTCCTTTTTCTTTTTCACAAGTTTTTACGTTTTCGTCCGCGTGTTACCGTTTTGGTACATTTTCGACCGTTTTTTACGTTTCGTCTGTTTTTTTTACGTTTTTGTTCGTTTTTTTAAGCTTTCATCCGTTATTTACGTTTTCATCTGTTTTTTTACGTTTTTGTTTTTTCATGTTTTTGTCTGTTTTGTTACGTATTCGTCAATTTTTTACCTTTTAAACCGTTTTTTTACGGTTTTATCTTTTTTTTTAGGTTTTCGTCCGTTTTTTACGTTTTCGTTCATTTTTTTACGTTTTAGTCTGTTTTTTTTTATGTTTTTGCTCGTAAGGAAATAGACTCAATAGTAAAAAAAAAAGACTAAAACGTTAAAAAAAAAAAAAAACAAAAAAGAAAATGTAATAAAACGGTTGCAAACGTAAAAAAAACAGACGAAAACGAAAAANAAAAAATACAAACGAAAAAGTAAAAAAAAGGTTGAAAACGTAAAAAAAACAGACAAAAACAAATGAAAACGAAAAAGAAAGACGAAAACGAAAAAAAGGGGACGAAAACAAAAAAAAAAAGAAGAAAACGAAAAAAAGAAAAAAAAAAAAGAAAAAAACGAAAAAAAAAAAAAAAAACAAAAAAAAACAAACAAAAAAAAAAAAAAAAAAAAAAAAAAAAAAAAAAAAAAAAAAAAAAAAAAAAAAAAAGAGAAAAAACAAAAAAAAAAACAAAAAAAAAAAAAAAAAAAAAAAAAAAAAAAAAAAAAAAAAAAAAAGAAGAAAAAAAAAAAAAAAAAAAAAAAAAAAAAAAAAAAAAAAAAAAAAAAAAGAAAAAAACAAAAAAAATGAAAAAAAAAAAAAAAAAAAAAAAGAAAAAAAAAAAAAAAAAAAAAAAAAAATAAAAAAAAGACGAAAACGAAAAAATCGGATGAAAAAAAAAAGACGAAAAAGGTAAAAAAAAAAATAGACGAAAACGTAAAAAAAACGAGCGAAAACGTAAAAAAATGAACGAAAACGTAAAAAAACGGACGAAACCGTAAAAAATGGACGAGAACGTAAAAATTCGAAAACGCAAAAAAACGGATATTGAGAAAAAGAGATGTATGGTTTGTGAATGAAGAGGCAAGAAGTGAAAGAAGAGGTAATAAGAGGAAGGAGATGTCTGAATTTTGGAAGAGGAAAGAAGAGGAAAGAAACTCTTTTGTCTGAAAAAAACAAACAAGTTCCTCTGCGCTCCCGCAGAGAAAGAAGTGAAAAGAGGCAATAAGAGCTTATTTTGAAAAAACAAACAAGGCCTACGTGTTCAAGTCAAACTGGTTCAAGTTTAAACTAAATTATTTTTGTGTGTGTTATATAATATTTTATGCAAAATATATAAATGAATTAGATTTTAAGTGTATTTTTTAATAGTATAATTTTTCATCAAGTATTATATAGAAAATAGAAGTGAATAGTTTCACCGTTTTGATTATGTTTTCAAAAATCTTTTCCAAGTTAGTTTAAAATACTTTTGGATTCGAATCTTATGTGATATCAATTCAACAAACTATTAACACAACTATAAAAGAGTAAATAAAAGTAAGGGAAATAAACGATCAAACCGGGACAAGGAGATTTATAGTGGTTCGGCTACGAAGCTCACTCTTCGCCCTACTCCACTCCTCGAGTCTCACACTCAAGAGTTTCACAAACGCTATATCAACACGCTCCCTTATGGGGGAACAAACCGTACACTAATGCTTACACCAATTAACGACACTAAGCGAAATGTCGAGTCCTAATCCTAGCTAGAACCAATCTACACACAAAGCCCACGTGGCTACACAATTCGAACCAACACCAAGTCCGAATCAACACAATACACAATTCCGAGTTTACACACAAGTCGGATTAAACACAAGGATTTAGATATAAAGAATGGGGGTTGGTGAGAGATCCGTAACAACGGTTATGAGGTGAAGGAGTATCCTTCAACACTTCGTTTCTTGACGAATATGAGCGTTCTTCTCTTGTACTTGGTGAAAGAATGGATGTGATTACTTGTAAACAACTTATAACGCATTAATGTGATCAAAGAAGAGTATTTAGAATGATTTCAGAAGACAGAAAGTTTGAGTGTGCAAGAGGTGATTTTTCTGCATGGAATAGTATAGTATTTATAGGCACCAAGAGGAGCGGGGGACGGTCCTTAAAGTTGGACGGTCACATATATATAAGGGACCGTCGCCATGTTTACGCGACCGTTCCGGCGTACGCTCCTATTTTTGTCCTGATGTGGTGAAAGTTTATCTAGTGAAAAACTTATCTGGTTTAGGCGGGAAATATAGCTGTTGGGAGATTTGAAATTCAAATTTATTTTCTTTAATAAAACATTTCTTTTTAACTATAAAAATACTTTTGTAAAAATGTTTTGTCACATAACAATGTGAAGTTTTGTGAAAAATAAATTCTTTGATCACTTAACTAAGTTAATGGATTGTTTGTTCATACCTTAAGTGATGTTGTAGTTAAACGAGTTTTCTCGATTAGAAACTTGTTAAACGTAATTTTACGTATCGTGTATTTATATTTTCTAATTATCAAAACGTGTAGAGACCGAAGAAGACCTTTCTCGCTCGGCGCCTAAAGCGCACTATGCTCCGCTTCAACAAATGAGAGTTTTCGGTGGAACCGGTGAACCACGCGAGCCGGTTAAATGCGTGGGACAGAGGGCTCGTAGTACCTGGTACCGCAGCTATGCTGTGGAAGGGAAGGAGCATAAATACTTTTTCTACTTCTTCTTTGTTTATTCTCCATCTAAACTAAAATTTTTAGTATATATGTATCTGCAGTGCCAATCCAACACAAATCCCTTTTTTACTATTCTTTCAATTTAAGTTCTTGTTTTTTTTCCATCGTATTCCTTTCTTAACGTTTATATCGACAACATTGTATCGAAAAATATAATTCATCGTGATAAGCAGTTCTATTTATTTCCGTCCCATAGGTTTATTTTTTACCTGTTGATTCAAATGATGGGTTAATTGGATTTGATACCCGGATTTTTGATTGAAAAAGTGTATAACATATAAATAGGGGATGGTCTAGCATTTTTTACATTTCTTTATTTATTTTCAACCGATATGCCCTTAGGCACGGCCATACATAACATAGAAATCACACTTGGAAAGGGTGGACAATTAGCTAGAGCAGCGGGTGCTGGACAATTCCTCAATATCTTGTTCATTCGCAACAAAATATTTTCTTTGTGCGTCGGTAAAAAACATGCTTTTTGGGGGAGAGATACTGTTTCAGCAATCGAGTCACAGGTATCTAACATATTAATACCTAAGGCTTTTCCACAAAGTGGTGACGAAACGTATAACTTGTACAAATCTTTCCATTTTCCAAGTCGATCCACTCCACTCGTTCGTAGAGCTATTTACTCGATCGCGTACATTTCTGGAACACCTCTAACAGAGGGACAAATAGTCAATTTTGAAAGAACTTATTTTCAACCTCGTTCAGATATGAATCTATCTGATTCAGAAGGGAAGAACTTGTATCAGTATCTCAATTTCAATTTTGACATTATTGTATTATCATATTATNAATCGAGTCACAGGTATCTAACATATTAATACCTAAGGCTTTTCCACAAAGTGGTGACGAAACGTATAACTTGTACAAATCTTTCCATTTTCCAAGTCGATCCAATCCACTCGTTCGTAGAGCTATTTACTCGATCGCGTACATTTCTGGAACACCTCTAACAGAGGGACAAATAGTCAATTTTGAAAGAACTTATTGTCAACCTCGTTCAGATATGAATCTATCTGATTCAGAAGGGAAGAACTTGTATCAGTATCTCAATTTCAATTTTGACATTATTGTATTATCATATTATATATCACAAAAGAAAATATTTAATGTCAAAGTTGAATCAGTTTGACTCTGAAAAGTCAAACTGGACACTTATTTTGGGATGGAGGGAGTAATTATCTGTAAAAGCACAAATCCCTAAAATAAGCCAAAAGTTTGGCTTCACATTATGGTCGAAAAAACTCCTTATTCCAATTACGATCATGTGCTATAGCGCGATCGTGCTATTCCATCCAATGTGTGGCAGTTGGCACGTGTCTACATTTTTATTAATAAAGTACAGTGGTAAGTGTGTTTTCTCAAGTATTCTTTTTCTGTTATTACAAAATTACGTATTTACTCTTATCTCTATTAGCAACAATTATTTATAACTTATGCTTAATAACTTGTATTTATATGTGCAATTGTGCTACCCGTTAAATATGTGACTTGTATAGATGCTCTTGCTATATTTCCACTATTAGAGCACCTCTTTCAACACCTTTATACTCATTATTTTCATCAAAAACACACACTAAAATCAAACTCACTATCACAATTAATCAAAAAATCACTCCTAACCCCATCACTAAAACACCAACTTTATCTTCAATTAAAAAAAATGATCCTCAAATTCTAAATTCGAACAAAACAGAACAGTAACAAACATTCTATATCTTTTTGTTATCATAAATTATTCATATGCAAATAGGTGAGATTCTCCTTTCTTTATGGTAGAAAAGTTCTTAATAAGTTATACTTATTTCTTTTTCTAATTTTTGATTTTCAGCAAAAAACAAACATATCGAATCCGGTGTATCATCAGAAAAATCAGTTGATGAAAGTGACGTGATTCCAAACAAAATTTTGAAAGAATCACAAAATCTCAATTCCTCAAAAAGATGTGTTAAGAGCATGAGTTTAGGATATGAAAATGGAGGCAAATTCAATGTACAAATGGTGAAGTGTGGTGTACAAGTGGGTGAAGTGTGGTGATGGTATCGAATCTGTTGGTGTGTGGTGTTTTTTTCCGACCATATCGTGGTGCGTTTTATTAATCTGGTGGTGTGCAGTTGTCGAGCAACGGGGTGGTGATGGTGTCGGATCTGTTGGGTCAAGCAAAGGGGTGGTGACGATGATGGTGTCAGATCTGTTGGGTCGAGCAACGGGGTGGTGACGGTGATTGTGTCAGATCTGGTGGTGGTGGTGGTGGAAGGTGGTAGTTATCCGAAAATTTGAGATGGGGTGTTTTGATCTTTTAACACGACTGATAATACGACAAAATGTCATTTCATTGTAATTTATTGTACTTTTGGTTGGGACACGTGTCGCACACTGGATGAAGTAGCACGGTCGCGCAGTAGCACATGACTAGAATTTGAATGGGGTGTTTTTTTCGACTATAATATGAACCTAAGCCAAACTTTTGGCTTATTTTAGGGATTTTCTAAAAAAATAGTTTAATAAAAACATCATTATTAAACTAATTAATTTATAAACAGCCATCCAGTCAAGTACTAGATTTAATGCACCAGATGCATGTACGTCATCCGCAGGGCCAAGCTTACAAAAGATCACAAGTTATGATTTCAAATAAATCATAGCCTGGGAAAATCAAGAAATCATGGTGACTCGTCATCATAGTGCGAGTCTATCAGCACGCTTCCCTGAGCAGTCAGATATACTAATGAACTGGGGGCTTTATAGCATATCGGACTTTCAGCCCAACTAACTAAAAGTCCATACACTTTACCCATGCCTAACAGCGACCATAACTAATCACAATACACCAGGGATATGAACTCCCAGGCTAGGCTCAAATGCCTGGTCAACACATTCAATGAAACTGGGTGCTTTCCCTAGGACCGTAGCAAACACGCCACTACCTCATTCGCTTAGAGGTAGTGTTGTAATCTTGCATGGATCACCCCATGCACCTAGCAAAGCCAAGGGAAACACGCCACGTGCCATTCCCGTCTTCTCCATTGGATGTCCACCACGTGGACCATCCTGAAACCGTCGATGGACTCCTAGGGCTACGCGAAAGCCTAGGACCATCTCTAAAAATATTAGGATTCATTCCAACGAATGAACCAACCCTATCGCACACTAGCTACACCGAAAGCGCTACCTTAGCTCGTGACTTCGGTCACACCTTAGGGTCCTTACTGAACGTGAAAAACCAAAGTGGTTAGCTACCTCCACCCCTCAATATGTACCATACGTAAACAGATTCACTAATTTTTGCATTGAAAAATGTACATTATTGGTTTTCCAACTATATATGACACATAAAATTAGAACATCTAAATTAATACGGTTTATTCATAAAAGTTGGAGAAAATAGAAGAGGATGAAAAAAAAGAATTGATATTCAAACTTGCTTGATATATCATATGTGATATAACACTAATATCTAAGTTTGAACAGTCAACATGTTATCGTAAAATGGGCATAACCATAACTATTTGTATACAACTCCAAAACCCTTTACCAATAATAATAATAATAATAATAATAATAATGATAATAATAATGATAATAATAATAATAATAATAATAATAATAATAATAATAATAATAATAATAATAATAATAATAATAATAATAATAATCGTTGTTTGTACTGAAAAAATAATACTTATTTCTATTTTACGACAAGATGTCCAGCCTTCAAATCTACAAATTAGTATTATATCACATGTGATATATCAAGCGAGTTTGAATATCGAAAAATATTTCACATATTTTCTCCAACTTTTATGAATAAACTATATTGATTTGGAATTTCAAAAATTATGTGTGATATATGGTTGTTAAGCTAATGATTTGTATTTTTAAATGCAAAAAATGATAAATCATTTGGAGTTCTACATAAATACTTATGCCCATTTTTGACAACACGTTGAGTGTTCTAACTTACATATTAGTGGTATATCACATGTGATATATCAATATATCATGCATACTCTAATACTGAAAAAGCCTTAAAAAACCAAAAATGATTTGTCGAAAAT
>LBNU01010331.1:231703-241918 GCA_014162995.1 Artemisia annua
TGATTTTGGGCGGAATGGCATTTTTGTAAATATTGGGCGAAATTTTTAGGGGTCTAAGTGTATTATCCTCATTTGCTTCCACACCCCTAAAGTTTATCCCGTTTTCCTCTCTCTACTTCTATCACACACAATAAACACACATAGTATACACACACAAACTGAAATAGCAAACCAGATCTGTCATCTCCTTCATCTCCGTCATCTCCATCATCTCTGTCACCGCATCTCCATCATCTCCATCATCTTCGTCACTGCATCTCCATCATCTCTGTCACTGCATCTTCGTCATCTCCATTATCTCCGTCACTGCATCTCCGTCATCTCCGTTATCTTTTTCGCTTAATATCCGGCGTTGACTCCGGTATTGACTTCGTTATCTCTAATTTCTTTTTTTCTTTACATAATTTAGTTTTTAACTGTTTAATAACTGTTGTCTCCGGCGTTGACTATCTCATGAATATTTTAATTGATTTATTTGATTTATTGCACATCTTCACATTTTTTGCACATGTGAAGATGTTTGTTTTATTAGTTATTTTTTTTATATTATTACATATCTATTTCTGCACATGTGAATATTTTTAATTGATTTATTAGATACTGTTTTTAGTGTTTTGTTTGGTATGTTGACTATCTAATGATGCGTTTGTGAAAGAATACTTTACGGATTAGCTGTTTGATGTTTTAGAGATGAATTTAGATACCTTTGAAGAATATTTTAGTTTCTTATTAGATTTAAGTTTAGTTACAGTATCTTCACATGTGAAGAATATTAGTTAGAAATGAAGTTTTGATGTTATTAGCAATTTTTATTATGATTTAAATTTTGTAAGAATATCTTCATGAGTGAAGAATATCAGTAAATTTTCTTCACGAGTGAAGAACATCAGTTTAGTAAGAGTATCTTTGTGCTTGAAAAATATCATGAATGAATGAATTTTCGATGTTGTTAGCGTTATCAAATCATTGTATCCAACTGAAATTCCCTTTTGAGGATCCTGTCATGTGTTTTTGTTAGTGGTTCATAATGGTTCTCTTAAGTGGTGCATTATTGTGAAACCTTGTTTGATTCACTTTGTCTTTTTTGTGAGGTCATCGTTTACAGGCTTAGATGTTCTAGCAGGCTGAGTGATTTAATGGTTATTAGAATCCAAAAGTTCAGTTTATTTAGATGGTTATTAGTGGTATTAGGTTTTGAATTATTAGCCAAATAATTTCTTGTAGTATTAGTTGAGTCATTCTTGTAACATTTATGAAATCTTATATAATAAAGTATAGAAGATAGTTGATGGATATTATTTAAGCTTAGTTAGACTATCTTGATATTTGAAGAATGTCTGTAAGTAATGATGATTAATTGTTTTTAAAAACTGTAGTAATCTTGCTTATTTTGTTCATTCTTGATGTTTGAAGAATGTCTGTAAGTATAATGTGGTTATCTTCTTTACGTGTTTTGTAAGTTCCTTGTAACTGCCTGAATTTAGCTATTTTCATTAATTTTCATTGATTCCTCACTTGTAACTGCCTGAATTTAGCTTGATCTGTGATACTGAATTTAGCTATTTTCATTAATTTTCATTGATATTAGTCTGTTGATCATTGTTGTTTTTTACTGTGCATCTGGCTTCTATAGTTGTTTATGATCTCAGTTGGATGAATTGCTTGAGTAATGGTAGTCTAAATGTGTGAATGCTAGTGTAACTGTGAAATAAGAGAGTGTTTTGGATCTGTTGAGCATTGGCTTTTGCTATTGTTTAAACTTGCATAAATTCAGTAGTCACTTAGGTAAAAAGTCAAAATCTGTTTTAGAGTTCAATTCAGTGCTTAATTGTGTACTGTAGCTGGTGCATTCTTAGTTTTAAGTAAAACTGTGTTAAATTTAGCTGCATTAGGGTTTAAATAGCTTTATATAACTTCTATAATCAGCTTGAATCATTGTAAGTTCGGTTTAGTCAAATTTCTTAAAAATCCAAAAAGTCAAATTAGTCTAAAACAGGTTCAAGCAGTCAAGTTGTTAATCAATTCTAAGGCATTAAAAGTGTTTAAAATTGATTGGGATTGTTACTTGATTGAAGTAAACATAGTGAACTTCATCATATTTCAAATTCAATCAATTCTTACCACATTTAATGGTGTTAAATTAATCTGCAATTTGAAGGTTCATTCCTGTTCATAAGCATTTACAAGTTAATCAGTTTTTCAACATCTGATCTTGGCTTAAATTGGAGTTCAATTGGTGCTTTAGAATTAGGGCTTTTTTTATTTCTATATAGTTAGTAGTATAGTTTTTATTTTGCCCCCTCAAGTTTTCCCTTAGGAGCTTATTAAACTGCTTAATTTAGGGCTGCTAGTAGCTGTTTTGACCACTCTTTCTGTTTGACTAATTGGAATTGTTTTTAATTTGCACTAGATTTGAAATCCTTACATGTAGGTGCATCACTAGAAATCCTTGTCAATGATCATTTAATTTGCACATTCTCTTTCACGTGTTTATGCAAGTTGTTGCAAATATAGTAAGTAACTTTTTTGCAATTGTTGAATTGTTAATAATATTCCTTGATTTCATTTATTTTATTGGGATGCAGGGCATAGTTTCAATTGTAGAGTTGTAAATGCAGATCTGCGACTGAAAATTTGGGTTTTCAAGTACACTAGATCCTAGTGATTGGTTAGAGCTGTGTGCGGCAACTCAAAATTGTATTCTAAACTGTCTATATGGCTAATGATGGTAAAAGGAAGTGTTCAATCTGTGGAGAATATGTGTATCATGATGCAAGAAACTGTCCATTAAAAAAATAAGTTATTTTATTATCTGGGGAGAATATGTGTATCATGTGGATTAATTTTTTTTATTTGAAAGACTTTGAATGGCTTTGAAATATTTTATGGTTTAGTGTTTACCATTGGTTTTTTATTTATTACTGTGTGTAAATTATATGTTGTATTTAAAATTGTTTGGATCACATAGGATATGTTTAAAATTTTATGGTTTAGTGTTTACCATTATATGTTGTATTTAAAATTGTTTTGATCACATAGGATATGTTTAAAGTATTAATATTCTAATTTTGAAAAAATAGTAGTAATGTTCCTAATAATTTTTTTCACAAGTGAAAAAAATATTATTGTCACAAATTAAAGTTACTTTTTATATTTTTATATTTTTTTAAAAAGTATGAAAACTATTTTGAAGAATTTTATTTAGATTGTTTCGTGTAATAAAATTAACTTTCACTTGTGAAAAAATAGTAGTAATGTTCCTAATAATTTTTTTCACAAGTGAAAAAAATATTATTGTCACAAATTAAAGTTACTTTTAATATTTTTTTTAAAAGTATGAAAACTATTTTGAAGAATTTTATTTAGATTGTTTCGTGTAATAAAATTAACTTTCACTTGTGAAAAAATAGTAGTAATGTTCCTAATAATTTTTTTCACAAGTGAAAAAAAATATTATTGTCACAAATTAAAGTTACTTTTTTTATTTTTATATTTTTTTTAAAAAGTATGAAAACTATTTTGAAGATTTTTGTTTAGATTGTTTCGTGTAATAAAATTAATTTTCACTTGTTAAAAAATAGTAGTAATGTTACTAATATTTTTTTTCACAAGTGAAAAAAATATTATTGTCACAAATTAAAGTTACTTTTTATTTTTTTACATTTTTTTTAAAAGTATATTAAAGTTACTTTTTATTTTTTTACATTTTTTTAAAAAGTATGAAAACTATTTTGAAGAATTTTATTTAGATTGTTTCATGTAATAAAATTAACTTTCACTTGTGAAAAAATAGTAGTAATGTTACTAATATTTTTTTTCACAAGTGAAAAAAAAAATCACTTGTGAAAAAATACTTTCACTTCAAAAAATACAGTTGTTTCTACTTATATTAACTAAACATTAGTAGAAGTATTTGCAGTTTTTTTTTTTTTTTTTTTTTTTTTTTTTTTTTTTTTTTTTTTTTTTTTTTTTTTTTTTTTTTTTTTTTTTTTTTTTTTTTTTTTTTTTTTTTTGAACAGCAGTTTTTTCTCTATATCTTTCTCCTTTGTGCAGTATCAATCACTGTACACCGTTGAATCACTATCGTACACAATTTCATCTTCCTCCTTTTTGCAGTTCCTACTGTCATGTCTCCTCTTCTTTTGACATTTCCTACAAAATCTTCTCTTCTTCTTCAGATGTTCTCTTACTTTCTCTACTTCACTTCTCATTCTTTTACTAACATCACCATCTCCTTTGGTTTTACACCTGTCTGGATTATTAACAGTATTAGTAGCCGGTTTTTCTACTCCAAGCTGAATGTTGAACATTTCCTTCTTAGTCAATGGCTTAGCCTTTGGATTTGCTTCTTCAACTTCAGTCTTTAGTCTTTTAACACTTTCCACATATTCAGTCAGCTTCGGTGTATCTTTCGCCAAAATGTTCAAGCAATAGTCTACTGCAGTATAAGCTGTTCTATAAAGCTCTATAAATTTATCACCTTCTGAATTCCACAGATTTTTCCTTTTCCGAATATCTGGTGGTAATATGTCTCTCTTCCATCGTCGCAATATATATTTCTCAGGAATAACTTCAATTCCTTTTCCTTTCATCACACAAATATATGCCTGCACAAGTATCCAAATCTTGCAAAGTTCATGCACGAACATACCATCGTCCCATCTGATGAATCAGTTGACACCTACATTTTCAAATTTATGGATTAGCATATACGCATACAAAATGTATTAGTCAAAGTAGGAAAACTATCATCTAATTATATCTGTTTTTTTATACAACTTTCACATGTGAAAATTATGTTATATTAACTATAAATTTGAACTTTCACATGTGAAATATGCTATCATTCATATTACTACCTCTAACAATTTATAGAACTTTCACATGTGAAAAATGTCATCTATTAACTATAAATTTGAACTTTGTAATAATAGAAAATACCTTGAAACATAGCTTTCTTTTTGTCCTATCCCTTTTGTTTTGAACTTCACTTTCTCCAAAATTATATTTCTTCTTTGATTTGCTAGGCTTGTCTTCTCTAATTTCTTTTATTGTCAGAACTTCAATCCCATCAACTACTTCTTCAGACACTTGGTGACAATTATAAACAGCATAGTTCATTTCATCTTGAATCAACATGAAAATTGTCCTTGTGTAAAACTTTAGAGCATTACGTTCGATTTGCAATTTTGTCTTGAATCTTGGAACTTTTTTAATTGTTTGATCATCAAGAACCTCTTGACTATGCCTTGGTCTTTCCATAGCAGATTCAAAGCCCATCATGAAGTTTAACAATGTTGATCCTCTGCTTGTGAAATTTTGAAAAAATTGATTCTCACTCTCTGATCTTGATGTAGTTCTCATAAGCCCGCATAATTCAACATCTTTAAAATAAGCTGGAATCCATCTTTCTCTTATTTCAAACATATCTGATAACCATTTTTATTCTTGCAGATTGAGTTCATTAATCAAATCCAACCATTGTCTTTCAAACTCTTCTGGATCAATATACAGACTCCAAACTAAGCGGTGCAGCCTTCTCCTAAAAATACCATTGTCCAGAATGGTTTTGCAAATCTGCAAATTACACACAAAGATAATGTAATCAGTTCTTAAATATCCTAATTGCATCAAAATTTAATCATTAAATGAATTTTTTCACATGTGAAAGTTCTATAAACCAATACTTTCTGTTTTCATCCTAATTGCAAATCTCACACACGAAGGTAGTGTAATAAAAACTTAAATTGCCTAATTTCATCAAAACTTAAAGATACTACAACTAGACTTATTTGTAATGAAATATAAAATATAAAGAGATTTTAAATAATGTATTTTTGCGTGTCTTACCTTTAACGGAAGCTTGTTTGTAATGTGCCACATACAAAGCCTATGTTTTGATTCTTTAAACACAGCAGCAATGGCTTTTCTCATAGCAGGATCTTGATCAGTCACAACCAATCTTGGTTGCTTTGAAAAGGCATTTAAGAAACATCGCAGCAACCAGATGTATGACTTTGTTGTTTCGTTAGATAGCAATCCAGCACCGAATGTGACACACTTTCTGTGGTTGTCAATTCCCGTGAAAGGTAAAAATACCATGTTATATCTACAAAAAACAACTTTTATCAGTACTTTTTTTTTAATTGTGAAAATATGCTTTACAAATTAGTTCAATTTTTTTCAAAAGTTCATTTACTTACTGATTTTTTTCACATGTGAATATTTATGTAATTTAAACTAAAATTGTCTAATATTTTCACATGTGAATATTTTCACTTATTTCTAAATTTCATTAAAGGTTCATTTTTAAATGCATATTAGTAAAACTTTTTTTTTCACAAGTGAAATTATTCTATACGTTAAAAATTTTTTTTTCACAAGTGAAAATAAATTCAGTTTTTTCACTTAAATTCACAGAGAATAAGATTAAATGCATATTAGTAAAACATATTAGTAAAATTCAGTTTTTACAGTGAAAGAGAACATACTTATTGGTCCTGAAAGTTGCATCAAGAGATATCGTGTCTCCAAATTCTTTGTGATTATATTTCGCCATCTCATCCGCCCAAAATAGCCTATTCAGCTGGCTGTCTTCAACAGCATACTCAAAAGAAAATTTTGCCACATTTTTTAGCCTGTTTTCCATCTTATTAATCAGCATCTGTGCGTCACTATCATCAATATGACTGTTCAAGTCCCTTACATGATTCCTAAACTCAGTCTCTGTTGCATCAACTTCATCATATCCTCCGTTGGTAGCTGCATAAAGGTTATGTGATCTTGTCGCACCTATATTTGTTCCTCCAAGTTGTTGCATGAACATTTTCTCTTTGTGGGTCAATTTTTTCTTCTTCTTTGTCAGATTTCTATACATTACAGGAACGAACGTATGATTATGTTCTTCTACAAAATCATACAGTTCGTATTCCGTATGACTCTCATTAAGCTTGAACTTAACCTTTGCCATACATCCCGTCCTTGAAATACTTGACGTTTATAATCTGAGTTTCACTAGTCTCTTCACTCATAGTATCCTTATTAACACCTTTTGCCAATCCCTCCCTGTTGCAAACAAGATATTTCCTATCTACAATACCACTTTTTAGGCAATTTTGTGTTGATAGCCTAATAGTAAACCCTGCTTTCTCAGCATACTCTTTATACATCCTTATACAATCATCAAGAGTTGTATATTTTTTTTCCAATTTTTGGTCTATCAGAATCTTCAACTATTGGCTTGTAATGAAAAGTACCGTCTGCCAATTCAATTTCTTCACATATATCTGAATCATCTTGTCTTATATAGTGCATACCTTCAAAAAAATTCAAATTTCATATATTAAACAAACTAAATTTCACATATTTTCACAACCAAAATTTTTTCACATGTGAAGATAGTATAACTATATTTATCTTACTCATCTTTGAAGAATCAAAACAAACTATTTTCACATGTGAAAATAGTATAACTAGATTTATTTACACTATTAACATCAAAAATCAAATACATTCTATTATGTGATAATGTCAACCAATCACCTAATTGCATCAAAAACTCATCTACTAAGTGATTTTCTTTACATATTAACATACTGTAACTAGATTTATTTACACTCTTAACCTGAAAAATACAATACATTCTAATTTATTTGCAATTATATCGTCTAAATGATTATATTCAAAAGTTAAAATATTATAACTAAATTTATTTTGCACTTATAACATTAAAAATCCAATACATTCTGATTTATTTCACAAACGAAAAAATTGTAATTAAATCTAAAATCGCCTAATTGCATCAAAAACTCATCTGCTAAGTGATTTTCTTCACATGCTAACATACTGTAACTAGACATATTTCATCATTATAGCCTCAATAATACAATACATTCTGATTTTTTTCACAGCCGAAAAAATTATAATTAAAGCTAAAATCGCCTAATTGCATCAAAAACTCATCTGCTAAGTGATTTTCTTCACATTAAAGCTAAAATCGCCTAACATAATGTAACTAGACTAATTTCATCATTATAGCTTCAATAATCCAATACATTCAGATTTTCTTCAAAACCGAAGAAATCGTAATCAAAGTTGAAATCACCTAATTGCATCAAAATCTCATCTACTAAGTGATTTTCTTCACTTGTGAAGATGATAAAACTACACTTACTTGCACTTGTAATCTCAAAAATCGCCTAATGCATTCTGATTTTCTTCACAACCGAATAAATCGTAATCATAGCTTAAATCGCCTAATTGCATCAAAATTATCTACTAAGTGATTTTCTACACTTGTGAAGATGATAAAACTACACTTACTTGCACTTGTAACCTCAATAATCCAATACATTCAGATTTTTTTCACAACTGAAGAAATCGTAATCAAATCTTAAATTGCCTAATTGCATCAAAATTATCTACTAAGTGATTTTCTTCACTTGTGAAGATGATAAAACTACACTTACTTGCACTTGTAACCTCAAAAATCGCCTAATGCATTCTGATTTTCTTCACAACCGAATAAATCGTAATCATAGCTTAAATCGCCTAATTGCATTAAAATTATCTACTAAGTGATTTTCTTCACTTGTGAAGATGATAAAACTACACTTACTTGCACTTGTAACCTCAATAATCCAATACATTCAGATTTTTTTCACAACTGAAGAAATCGTAATCAAATCTTAAATCGCCTAATTGCATCAAAATTATCTACTAAGTGATTTTCTTCACTTGTGAAGATGATAAAACTACACTTACTTGCACATGTAACCTCAAAAATCGCCTAATGCATTCTGATTTTCTTCACAACCGAATAAATCGTAATAAAAGCTTAAATCGTCTAATTGCATCAAAATTATCTACTAAGTGATTTTCTTCACTTGTGAAGATGATAAAACTACACTTACTTGCACTTGTAACCTCAATAATCCAATGCATTCTGATTTTCTTCACAACCGAATAAATCATAATCAAAGCTTAAATCGCCTAATTGCATCAAAATTATCTACTAAGTGATTTTCTTCACTTGTGAAGATGATAAAACTACACTTACTTGCACATGTAACCTCAAAAATCGCCTAATGCATTCTGATTTTCTTCACAACCGAATAAATCGTAATCAACGCTTAAATCGCCTAATTGCATCAAAATTATCTACTAAGTGATTTTCTTCACTTGTGAAGATGATAAAACTACACTTACTTGCACTTGTAACCTCAAAAATCCAATTCATTATGATTTTCTTCACATGTGAAGAAATCGTAATCAAAGCTTAAATCATCTAATCGCATCAAAATCTCATCTACTAAGTGATTTTCTTCACATGTGAAGATGATAAAACTACACTTACTTGCACTTATAACCTCAAAAATCCAATGCATTATGATTTTCTTCACATGTGAAGAAAATGTAATGAAAGCTTAAATCGCCTAATTGAAGATACTATAACAAGACTTATTTGCACTTAAATCGCCTAAATTATAATATTCACATGTGAATATAATTTAACTAAAATAAATCACACTGATAATTATAAACAATTATTTATAAAAAAATATTTAAAATATAATAAAACATGATTTTTTACTTGATATCTCTGTGTTTTCCGGTGATGTTCCGGTGATATCTGTGATCTCCGTGATATCATCTCCGTCTGATTCAGTATCCGTGATATTCATATTATCTTCAATTACATTCCGTTGATTGTTTTTGTTGATCGACGGTGACATAGAGCGTGTTAACGGCGGAGGCATGATGATTTGATCGGCGGTTTGACGACGGTTTAATGGCGGTGATATCTGTGTAAGGTTAATGACGGTTTGACGGCGGTTTAATGACGGTAGAAGAAGGTGAATGTTTAATGGCGGTTAAACGACGGATTTAATTGCGGTTAAACGGCGGAAGTTTGATCGGAATGTTTGATCGGAAGTTTGTTAGGTTGAGAGAGAAGTGTGTGTGTTTTCACCTTTAATTTTAGTTCAACTCTGTGTTTTTTCATTATATATTAATATTTGTTTTGTAATTACATTATTGCCCTTGGTTAGTGTAAATTTTAGGCTAATCTTAGCCATTAGATCTAAAAAAAGGAGGGACTAGATGAATGGCTAGGATCTCTTCTCGCGTTTTCACATATTTGATTTCTCACATGAATGGCCCCATATATATATATATATATATATATATATATATATATATATATATATACACACA
>LBNU01010331.1:242314-256753 GCA_014162995.1 Artemisia annua
CCCCCCCCCTCTAGTTCCGCCATTGAACATATATGATAGCTGACAAAAACATAAACAGGTGTAAGAAGTAAACTTGGAATTCAAAAGAATTAGGAACAAGAGAATCAACAAAACATTTGCCTCCATGTTAGTATCAGCGTGTTCCATATGAGCATTAATGACTTCCATTTTATGTATTTTCATTCTTCTTACGTATACATAAAATGTGTGATGGTGGAATGTTATATCTGTATATACTAATAAAGAGATGTGATAAATTAAATTACACGAGCGCAAATGTGTTAACAAAAAAAAATTGAAAATCAGTTTAGAAAATACACAATTTGCAGTTTGAATCTAAAATTATTTAAAAACAAAAATTTTGTATGAAAGTCAATGGATCATTTCTATATGGAAACTTATACACGGAAACGATTTGAAAAGTTTGTCACATGCAATCAATTGCATTCAATAGGATATCATGATCATCATAAAAAATATGTGATATTGGGAATTAGTTTAGATAATTGTTTCCATATATAATGTGTTTATGGACTTGTATTCATTTTAAAGGAATCTTTGTATATGAAAAGTAAATTTTAAAGTCATTACATAAAAGTCTTTAGGTCATATAAAATTTTAATTTAAAATATATAAAACTTACATACGTATTTTTAAAACCTGGAATATGAATCGACTAAAAGCATTTATTTTATTTAATGGAGACGATGTACAATATACATTTTGTGGTGATCCAAAAAAGAGTTTAGAAACTGAGTTTAATATAACTACTTTTTTAATCTAAATTTATAACTTGATCAAAGTTTGTAATTTATAGCGGCATGATTTTATTACCAAATGTACAGCTTAGCGTTTAAACTTCAACATTTCAATTTTCACATTGACTTTCAACATTTCAAGGGTAGAATAGGCAAAACATATTTTCAACATTTTACTTTTCTTGACTTTTTCACTTTGACCATTTTTACTTTATAAGTAGTATAGATGATTTGGCAAATCTTGCCAACTAATACATTGGTAAAGTTTAGAACATTAGTTGGACGTGAGAGGAGTCATATTAGTGGAACGCCACGAAATGGCCTAAAAAGTACTCAACTGCATACATCATTCTAAGAGACGCCCAATAGCTTGTGGTCGAAAGTTGACCAACCCACATAAAGCAATAAACAAAATAATGTGATTGATATTGCATAAATCATCCTTATTTTACAATGCAATATCCCATAATTTAGTTTCATATAGTTCTTGTTTGATAATTATGTTATAAAGTTGTTTTGTAAGGTTAGTAGGATGATTTGATGCGGATTGGAGATGGATGGCATTTTAGATCATCGAGATTGGATATGCTTAGAAGACCGCCCTTATGTGCCAACATGGAAGGTCTTGTGCCACTTGAAGATTAAACAACATGTGATATTTTCAGGTCTTACACCCTTATGCGCCTATGTAGAAGGCCTTATGCTTCCTCTATCAAGAACACTTGTATTTCACAGGCATACGCCCTTATGCCTTTTTCTGGAAGGCTGTATGGGTCCTGACAAGAGGGTATTGAAACCCATTGTTAGGGTTTTTCACACATTCTTTTCATTGTTCACACAAAAGATCGATCCATAAGCAATTCTTGACGATTTTGAGGCCATTTGGAGCCCATGAAGCGAACACAATCCAATCCATCCAAACATCTTATATTTTCATTGGTTAATTCTAAAATCATATTTAGAGAATTTGAATATTTACTGACCGGTGAAATCAGTTTAATTTTTTCCGATGAAAAAAAAATAAAAAAATAATGCTTTGTATATAAATAGAGTAACTAAGAGCTAGAACACTCGGAGCACAAAATATGCTTTCCTGACAAGGAAGGTAAACATTTGGTGTGAGAGGAACTGGCCAAGGCAAGCAGGCAGGGGGTTTGGCGGGGAAGGTTAAGGCATTGACATGGTTCATAAACAATACACGGCCAGAGGATATGAGAAGCGACACCGGCTTGTTCAGAGTGGGTTCGGGAAAGAGTGGTGTAGTGCAAAAACATTTTGTAGTGTGTAGGTTTTTTTTTTTTTTTTTTTTTTTTTTTTTTTTTTAAGAACGGCTTGTTAGTTGTTAGCGGTTTAGGTAGCAGTGACATCCAATTGGGCAGTATGCTGACCCTGAACTCCGCCTGTACTTCCTTCTATTCCGCCTGAAGGGGTAAAAGTCTCGGGTGTGTAGTTTATATTTGTATTATGAAATATTTGAAAACATGACACAGATTCTTTCTATATTTTTTGGTAAAATGACAGTTTGTAATTAATTATATATATATATATATATATATATATATATATATATATATATATATATATATATATATATATATATATATATATATATATATATATATATATATATATATATATATATATATATAGGGTAGGGTTATAATAAAAAGTATCTTAAAATAAGTTACTGCATCACATTTTTAAGTCACTACATCACAGTTATAAATTTTAGTGCATCACAGTTACTGCATCACAGCTATAAAAATTTACTACATCACAGTTAGTGCATTGCAGTTACTAAGTTACTGCATCACATTTTAAGTCACTGCATCATAGTTATAAATTTAGTGCATCAGAGACTTTTTATTCTTTTTATTTTAAGACCCTTTTTATTTTAACCCAACACTATATATATATATATATATATATATTTCTCGTCGAAAACTATATGATTTCTCGAAGATATGAAATTTGCAACTGTGCGCATAAATCATCCTTACTGGCCGCTTACTCACGAGCCTTCACTCTGCCTGTTTTGGTACCTCAACTTTGAGCAAGACTTCAATAAAACCTAAAAAATGTATTGACTTGAGAAAGAAACGTGCAGTTTAAGAAACATTTCGACACCCAGAACTTACATTCATAATGCACCAGTTTATCAAACACTACCCATGTTTTACTAGACAACTCAATTCAAAAGCCCAAAAAGTTCATACGAGATAAGTTTAGAATTTAGCAATATCTCACGACATTATTATATAAGGTCTAGATGCCAACAGAAGACGCGTTTTCTTGTACAGCTTCAGAACTCTTAATAATAGGGGCTGTATCGCATTGGCATTCTGTACCTGGGAACCTTCCTGCATTTCATAAAATAAACAAGATTTTTAACTTTACTTTGGCTATACGACCTGAAAGTTATGGATATATATATATATATATATATATATATATATATATATATATATATATATATATATATATATATATATATATATATATATATATATATAAAAAAGTACCCATATCCATAAGGAGAATAGTAAGGTGCAGCCATGTAACCCATATACGGGCTTGGACGTCGTCCTCGAAACACCTTCATCCCAGGAACGTTTGTCCGCTTGGCTGTTATCTGCAGTAAAAAGAGCATAGAAAGCATGAAAACATTTGAAATAGATGGCACCAAGGGCAGAATGGTCGAGCATAGAAAGCATGAAAACATTTCAAAAAAGGAAAAAAAGACGATTTGGCATATCTAAGCGTCTGGACTGAGTCGAGTATAGGTGTATAACATCCAACACTTTTTGAATGTTAACAACTAAATATGATTATTTTTTTCATTATTCACAAATAAAATGGTTACAAACACTTCATTATCTATTGGCTACTTTTAACCCACTCACCCCGCTAGACCAGTTTCTATATCGGTTAATTTTATATTTTTACCTGTTTGACCCGCTAGCATTATAACAAAACCAAAATTATCCCGTTTTCAGATACACTAGTTTGAAATATCCATGGTTGCAAAAAACACTAGGCGCTAGTCGGGCGGTCGACCACCGCCTAGCTTGTAATCGCCCGAGGCCCTCGGCGGATTGGACTTTTCTATATACAAATTTTAAAATTATATGTATACTGATAAATTTTAGCATAAATAACTAACTAGGCCTAAAATAAAATTGGATGTTGGTCTTTAAATGTAAATTAGGGCTTTCACTTAGTTAAATTAGGGTTTTTTTAAGTAAATTCTCATTTTTCTTTTTCTTTTTCTTTTCTAGCCACCATTTCACGTCTCTCATCTCCTCTTCATCTCATCTTTCTCATCTACAACAATTACATCACAAAGTTTATTCTTACACACCATTTAAAAAGAAGATCCGACTAATGACAAGAAAAAACGTAATTTAAAATTTAAAACCCGTGTTGACTGGCGTTGTCCACCGTAAACCATTGTGTTGACCGATGTTGACCGCTTTTTTGGTCGCCTAGTGTAAAATCGAGGCAGTTGGTGGCCGCCTAGGGGTGTAAACAAGCTGAGTACTGCCAAGATTGAGCTCGATCTCGATTACTAAAACTCGCGCTCGGCCGAGCTTTGGATTTCAAGCTTGAGCTCGGCTAGTCATCCCAAAATCGAGCTCGAAACTCGACTCGAGCTCGATATTTCCACATTTAAAGCTCAAACTCGATGAAAAATCGGCATATCAAACTCGACTCGACTCGATTTTATGACAATTACGTAACTACATGTATATAAAAGGGTAAAAGTTTAATATCATTTAAGCTCGATAAGGGCTTGCGAGCCTCACGAGCCGAGTATTCTTGAGCTCGAACACGATTCGAAAGTGTACTTTAGTAGCTTGAGCTCGACTCGTTTATATCGAGTCGATTTCGAGTAGTTTACGAGTCAATCTCGAATAGCTCGTGAGCTGTCTCGTCTCGTTTACACCAGGCTGCCTAGGCCACTTTTTACACCACTGGAAATACTACCCATAAAGTTAGGTTCTGTTCATTTTACTATTTCCCTTTGTCTGCATCTTAAATTCGAGAACTAGAAGAGAAACGTTATAATAAGTTAATAACCTTCTCTAAATGGGTCAACAAACAAATCTTTGTTCAGTGTCAGGTTCATCCAGTTAGGTTTGTCTTATAAATATCTTTTATTAGTTACACCATTATAAACCTAACGGCTAACACGCCTTACGCCTTACCCATATTTACGAAAACTCCCTATTTTTTTTTTTATCCTATTACAGCCCCTAAACCTTTTTTCCCTCGCAAACATGCATATTTTTCAGGTGAACTGTGTAGGGAAGCGGATGTATATACACAGTGTACTGATGTGAACAGTTAATGACATTTATACTGATTGAAATCAATTTGCTTGCATGGGCTTTGAATTTATAACAAAACTTTCCTATATTATAAAATGATGATAAAAGAAAAAAACAAAAAAACTTGCACAATTTAAAAAGAAAAAAACACCAAATCAATAGCTTGTACATCCAAATCCCATGATTTAAACCTCAGACCTCAACTTTACCTCTTTAAAGTTTAAGACAAAATTATATACTTTTTATATAGGAGTAAGATAACAAAATTATAAATACAGTCAAATATGAATATATCCAAGACAGCAAAAAATTGATCTACCACTTTGTCCACCTTCCCATTTCAATCAACTATTTAGGATTTTAAAATAACTTGGATGCCACATCAGCTATAGTTAAATGGTTTCACATCTAAGATATATAAGCTAAAAAGTGACCTAATATAAATGTAAACCGGTTGAAATAGGACAAAGAAAAGTTTGGGAACAAATGGAGAAAGTATGTTGGATTAAATGGTATATACTACCACGTAAGGATTAAATATAGTAGCTGATCCAAACTATAAAATATATCAGAGATAGCAGTGGACATTTTACCTTCAATTGGCGGCCATGAAGCTCAGATTCATTAAGAAGAAGGGCCTCCTGAACGGCTTCTGGTTCAACAAACTCAACATAAGCATATCCCTTTGGTTGCCCAAATTTGTTACTCCTGATAGTGACCCTATTCACCGTCCCACAAGATTGAAAATGTTGCTGAACTTCCTCAGGGGTACAAGAATAGTCCACCTGTTCATTAACAGTACCATTCAGTCAGGTGCAATGAAACAAAAAACAAGATGGAATTACATGGAATAACAACTCTACATAAGCATACAGTGAATGAAGTTTCCGAGTGAATAATGGAATCAATAGATACTTTATTGGACAAAAGAAACACATATATGAATTATATGCGTTTATAACTTTATCTTTTGGTTATTCTTTGGATGCATAAACAGGTAATTCGTCTTATAACTTATTCTTCGGCGAGTAATAACTAGGTAATCTATCATCTTCGTAGAAAAGTATAAACAAAATAGATACACGATAAACTTCAACCTTTATACATCTGGCTTCCAAAAGAAACGGGTATAAAAGAGAGTGAGAGAGATACAGATATGTGTGTTTGTGTGTATACACACAGACGACCCCTCACCATATGCACAGCAGAGTATCATAGGCATTATGAAGGATTAACAGCACTCTGGCTATGAACTACATGCCTCACAAGGCTATCTTTGAAGCGCTCCTTCACAGCATGTTGCTCCAAGGGAACTTTGACTTCAACACAGAAATGATTTTTTTCTTTTTAATAATGATTTTTTTTTTTNCTTTTTCTTTTTTTGTCACTCTTTTATTGTGTACTTTTACTTTTGTCAATGGAAGTTGATCTTTCACTTCTATTTTCCATTTTTTTTTTTTCCTAAAAATAATCTTTAGATAATTATCAGAATGACTCCCAAAAGACTAGTTAATCGGAGCACTTCAAGCACAACCCTGTTGTCACAGAAAATGAAGTCAACGTCATTTATCAACTCTGAAATAGGGAACCCGATATATATATCTAAGTTAACCATTACAGTTAAGTGAGATCAAATACCCCTCACCCAGGTTCAAAAGAAAAAAAGACAGTCATAAACAGCCCCTTATTTGAAAGGAAGCCAGCAATAATGCCGGGCATGTCATACAAGCATAGAGATTGACAAAGAATGGTCATGCCACACGAATTGACTACAGTCCTATCTATCAATGGATCAGATCTTGTTAATATACCAATCTGCCTGATATGTTTTATGAACCAACAAATAAAAATGATCTGTTGATCCAGCAGCTCAACCCATTATGCAGACTATACTATAATAAATCCATGCTGTGTCAGGGTTGGGACCAATTAAATATAACTACCTTTTTATATGTTCTCTAAATGGCTGTAATCTGCTTCCTATCACATTGGTATTTTGGATGCCCCAATCACACTCTTGAAATTTTATATTCCTACTCTTCGCTTGTATGAGAGTAAAAGTGTTTAGAGCACAATATACCATATAAGTAGAGATTAATGATACTTATATGGTGCAAATTGCGGGATAGAAAATCGGCTATACAATATAAGTGCAGACATTACACTTCAATAATTTGAGAATATAGTCAACATTGTAACAGATGCACTCCCTTGAAGGAATGAACCCCGAAACGCCAAATATAAGAATTTGGCAAGAGGGGTGAGCAAAGACCAGAACAAAAGAACAATTTAATTTTGTGGATGTAAGCAGAATTCTCTTATTGTTCTTGCAAATCCTAAGATAGCAGTAATATGTTGTAAATGAAAGTTCAAATACTAGTGAGGTAGACAACCTCATGTCATGCGTGAAAATAGTAGACCTTGCCTACGGGCTCATTGGGACACTCAAGTACGAAAGGAGTTCTAAGAGACACGTGCACTTTGCTCTGAAATATATCCTAAGTGGACCTACTTCAACTTCAATTTCATTAAGAAGATCAAAGGTAATGTTTGAAAATTAATATTTAACACTAAGCTTAAAGTATAACTAGAGAATATAGCAATGCCAAGGTTGTGTGTGTACTATACATTTACCCCACTGCATATAGACATATCCACTTTAACTCAAATCAACCATCTTTTAGCAATGATCTAACAAGTCAATTCAAATTTTAAAAAACAGTTATATTAGAGCAAATGTACTAGTCAAATTTATTTCTTTTCAGAAACTTCTGTCCAAAAAATGATACGTAGGTGACTGACCAGGAGCAGATGGTGCATCAGTTTATCAATTACAATGAGATAAACATATGTATGATAACAATAACACTCCTATGTAAAAAGCAAATTTACTGCAAACCATCTACTATACATAAAACATGAGCAGATAGAAGCCTTACATTGCCAACAAAAACTGATCGAGCATCTACTTCCTCCTTATTTGCCTGATTTACTGTAGCTGCAGCAGGATCTGGTAGCGCATCCAAAAATGCAAAGTAAATGTTAAGGATATAGACACACGTCATTTTCTATGAAAACTGATAATTGTTAACGCAAGATAAACTACCCATTACACATTACACACAGAGAACAAAGACATAACCTACCCTAATTCATAGTTTTGATGAATGGGATTCTGCTAATAGAACACCAAAGTTCTAAAGTACTCATATAGATTCGGTTTTCATTCATCAAGGTTTAAAGCTACAAACTTGGTTTAAAAAAGAAGGCATGAATTACTATTACTATATCAGGTTAATTACACAAAATGTAACTTACTCTTACTTTTTATCAATTGAACAAAACACGTTCTCATTTTTTCACTGTTGTTTTTAAGTAGTAATGTGGCACACCTGCCATGTGCCGCTTCAACTTTTTTACCTCCTAAAGATACAATGGTAAACAACTAGACAATAAGATTTCACGAAAAGTCGAAAATAAGAACATCTTATTTATATACAACGAACACGATGTAATTAATCCATTCAAAACGACTGTTTACCTAGAATGGGCTTTGGCAAATGCTTATTTACGATGCTTAATATCTTATCATGCTATCCGAATATAATAAACAATCTCTATATAAAGGGAGATTATCCGTCTCTTTGATGATCACTTTTAGCTGATGGTTTGTCGAACACTATTTTTCTAATTATTCGAGTTTAACGCAAAATCAGATAATCACTCAGGCAACGCAATCCTAAATAAGCTAATTAATTAACCCAAACACCCTAATCAGCCCTAAATCATCTAAGCAAACCAAATTTTATAATAAAAAAATAAAATAATAAATGAACCTAGAGAAGCAGTGGTGCTCATTTCTTTTTCAACTTTAGCTTGCATCTCACGCAAAGCAGCAGCTTCTTCTTCCATCTCTTTTAATCTCCTTTTCATATCATCTAAATCCTGTTTTTTTTAATTTTTTAATTTAATCATTCATTATATAAATAAAATCAATTGGTATAAAAAATAATTGATTAAGAAAAGGAGATGATTACAGCAACGGTATCTGTCACCGCCATGTCCACGTCGTCACCCTCCATAACCTCCAACTCTTTTTCACCGGAGTCTTGAAAATTCTAAATCGATTTTTATTAATTTGAGTTTTGATAAGTTGGGCTTAATGGGCTTAAATTAACATATTAGACTCGGGGCTTTTTCTTTTTTATGTTTAGCTTTTACCTTGGTAGATATATGATGCGTATGGTACTACTAAACGCGTGCATAGCAACGAGATTTTATAGCGGCATATAGTTTTGGTGATAAAAAAAGTTTGTGGGTTATAAACGAAAAATAATAAAAATTTGAGGATTTGAGGATTAAACATAATGTTTTGAAACCTAGTTCGACCTGGACGGTTCAACCGTTCCGGTCGAAAACACGGGTCAAATTAAACCGGGTCAACCCGTCGTGTTCGAAACGACTCGGGTCAACCCGGTTTTTTATGTGTATTAATAGTGTGTTAATAGTTACCAGCTTTGCATATGCTTTCCGAAAATAATATAAGGACTTCTTAAAATACTTTTTAAGTTTTCACTTTTCACTTTTTTTGTTTTTCATTTATATATAGTAGGGGTATCCATGGTACTGGAATCGTCCCGAACCGGAACCGTCCCGAAAGAACCGAGAACCGAAAATATGGAAAAAGTGGAACCAAGAACCGTCCCAAGTTCTTCGGTACGGTTCCGGTACGGTACTCGGTTTCGGTACGGAAATTTCGGTACTTTCCCATAAGAACCGAAGTGTTTAAATAATTTATTTTTTTTCATCGTTGATCATTCATAAAGACATGCTAATAATGCTATAAAATACAAATACACACAAAAATACAAATACTCGTTTACTACATATTCGAGATAAGCTTACGATAGTGATTTCGAGATAAACTTACTTTCATGTTGATGAATGATGATGATGATGACGATCTTTGAATTGATTAAAAGTTAGGGTTTTATTTTTATTATGTGTTTTTAAGTTTTAGATTTTTTATGTTACAGCTTAATAACGATTAGGGTTTTTTTCCTTAAAAGGCTATACACATTACACAATGTCCCAAATAAACCCTATAAAATTTCATATTTTCAAAGTGTTCGGTTCTTTCGGGAAAGAACCGGAACCGGACGGTTCCGACCCGAACCGTCTCGAGAACCGAAATTTTGGAATTTTAGGAACCAAGAACCGTACCATGATTCTAATATACGGTCCGGTTCCGGTACGGTTCCTCGGTTCTTTTAGTTCCTCGGTTCTTTTGGACACCCCTAATATATAGTATAGATAAAACGAGCATCGAAGACAAAAATGTTCAATATCTGCTCTATAATTACATAACGGAGATTTTGGTCTCAAATGTAGAGGCGCTTTATTTTCAATACCCAAAATCTGCTACATACCAAGGGACGCATAGTGACCGTCGGATCAAAAAAACCATTTTTAAGATTAAAAAAACACAGAGGGACCACTTTTGCCAATTCTCCAAACTTACCCCACCAACCTTACACCTGACCTCTCACTTTCCACACATACGCTATCAAAAAACCAACTTTCTCTCTCTAACCGCCATTAACAAACTGCAACAAAAACTCAAAATCAACCAGTTTTAACCATTAAAATCATCAAAAAAAACACAAAAATTGAAGAATCATCAATTGCGCAAGTAGATCCCAAAAAAAAACCGGTTCAAAATGAACCTACTGAATCTCTAGAACAAGGTACGATGCTTCCGACTAATTATTTAGATGTTTTATTGGTTGTGTTTTTTAGTATTTACATTTGGTTGAGTTTCTGAGTAAAAAGCTTTGTATACATGGATGTACACCAAGTGTTTGATGAAATATGTGAGTGAAAAGTATCATACGTGTGTATCACCAGTGATATTTGAAGTTGAACTGTATATGTGTATTATCACTAGTGATATTTGTATTTGACTTAACCGTGCAAATCACATAAAGCACAGAGAAAATGAAACAATCGGCATCTAAAACAACGAATACTTTAGTTTTTACTGTTATAAAATCATTATTAGTGTGTTTTACTAGTTATTTTTCGATAATTTGTGATGTTGTGATGATTTATGTGATAATATGAGAGATTAAAAGTTAGGTTTAACAGAACAAAAGATATGTTGTGATGCTTCTGTTTGATTTGTGGTGGACTTGTATCTTTAATGGATAGATTGTGCATGTTTCAATAGGTTTTACAGCGGTATTTGAAAACAATATTGACTGGTAGTATATCACCTGTGATATAACAGTTAAATTATTGTTGATTGGTAGTATGTTTATTGTGATAATAAATAGTTATTTGTTTGACATATGATATTGAAAACAAATGAACTATTCGTACACTAACAAAAATTATGAAAATATTTTGATGCAGATTTGAATGAGACCTGTGCAAAAAATAGCCTCACCAAACGAAAGAATCAACAACATGTAACACCCCCAAAATTTAATAGTAACAGCGGAAGACTTAATAGGGTATTACGTAGAGGATCATAGTCATAATCATAGAAAACGACTCGAAATAGACGTTTTAAAAGTTACGTTTATCATCAAAAGACCAAGTATTCGAAATACAAAGAGGTTTCATAGTTTCACACTACATGACAGGCATGTTTATTTAAAAGTGAATGATAAAACATTTATTTAACACCCGTGCTGGGTTTAGTGCCCACTTCGTACCTTAAATTCCAGCTTTAGTTACCTGAGATAAACATGCTAAAAGTCAAAAAAAAGTTTAGTGATATTCATAGGTTTAAATTTAGTAGTTGAACACAAGATATGAGTGTTAATTGCATTTGAATTACAATTAAGCAAGTTAAAAATAAAGTTTTTATTGCATTAAGCTCATGACACGCAACGTTTGACAGGCATCAAAATGATGTAATGTATTCGGGCCCTCAGGATATGTATTTGCCATTAACCTATAAGTATGTTTAAATAAAGTGCGTTCGGGTGGCTCATCCTAGCAGACCCAAACGGGGATCGTCAGTCCCAAATAGATCTATTCACAACTATTTATGTTCACTCGCAAGTGATTAAGGTTCATGATGAGACGAAAAATGTTACGTTTTTAGGGGTCAGTTTGGGTCCTAATTCGTATATTATTTGATCGGATTTCACCCAAAGTCGTTTCTTTTCTCATTTTAGGTACTTTTGAGGAGAAAATCACAAAAGAAGCATTTTCGGGCGTTTTCGGAGTGAAAAAGTGCGGAAAACAACAAAATCTCAAAAGACCCTAAAGTGCACAGAAGGTGACGGCGTCACAAGCTTCAACGTGACGACGTCAGGAACAAATGAAGTGAAGAAATTGGAAGTTACTCATGACGGGCCAGAGAGTTTTTGGCAGAGTCTGGTGACGGCGTTAGGGAAGGCCGTCAGATCTGGAACAAGGCGGCGTGACGACGTCAAGAAGGCCATCACAAAACCCTAATCGTCGGCGTGACGGCGTCACACCTTGGGCTGACGCCGTCAGCCCGTATTATCTATATATATAGAACGATTTTTATTGTTTTAAAAGAGGAACTTGGTGGAGAACTTAAGGGTTAAACCCTAGCTCGTGTATCACAGACCTTAGAGGGTACTTTTACCCCTCTAACTTGCATGTTTAATCTAAGATAAGTCTTCATTCAATCCATACAATATGTCTATGTGTTGTATGATTTATGTTTGTGCTTTTCTTTCCTTTAACATGCTAGGCTAAATTAACTTGTGTTTGCTTAGATCTAATGAAACCTAACTATTGATTATCATGTGATGTGTATGTTGTGATTGTGATTTGGATGAATGTTTCATCTACGTTAGACTTAAGAAAACTGGCTAACCTCCTATACGGTAACAAGCTTGAACGTCTTAGGAAACGTGAATCGTATGTGCGTTAATCGATTTTAAGGTAGTATTTCATGCGTAGGTTGCTATCGGTGAGCTTATGATAGGATACTTGACGTATCGTCATAGAGTGAGGTAGGAGCTTATAGAGTTAGGGAATTGAACGCACTCCCTACGACTTGTTAGGAATACACCCGTCATCCACGCAAACTCAACATACTAATTACATGGTAAAAGATAGTTAGGGAGTAATGAAATCTAAGTAAACACTACTTTCCCCACCATTGTTTTCTCAAAACTTTAATTTAATTGCATAAGTAGATAACTTGGGTTAGTTGACTAGCAACTAATTCCGCCCACTCCTTCAAAACCGAGATTTTACTGCTTTCAAAAAAACATAAAAATACAAAAATAATCATCCTCCACCCTTAGACCTTAATTAGAGTAGTCTTTAACCTAACGAACACTATTCCCTGTGAGAGAACGATCAATCCCCCGGTACTTGCCACTACACTATACTACATCGGTCAGGTACACTGCCTGGTGGGGATTGTAAGCCTCTTGAGATCCCTTGAGAGGTAAAACAAAGTGCGTAAGCAATCCCATACGCATCAAGTTTTTGGCGCCGCTGCCGGGGAATAGTTATTATTTAGGTTAATTTTTATTTTTAATTAGGTCTACTCACTAGACTCCTTTCTAGTGAGATTTTATTTTATTTTTCTAGGATCTCTTTAGTCTATCTTTTTCTTCGTGTTTTTGTTCGTAATTTTTCATTGACTATTCCGTTTGCCCTTATGGAGAACGCGAATCCACACCTTTCACCCGTTGAAGTCGCTAGGATACGTGGCCAAATTGAAGGCCAAATTAGGGAACTTAGGGATTTTAATAAGTTGGTCACCCTTGAGCTTAATTATGCCCTCAAAGACTTAGCAGTTGCCAAAGAACATAAGCAAGCGGTCTACTATAGGAATGAAGAGGATAAGCGTAGAGAAGTAGACTACGTCATGAGAAAAATAATGGGATTCTACAAGGAGTGTCTAGAGTTAGGTCCGGAGTACACAACCGGACAAGAGGTCACGTAATGAGGCAAGGCCTCGAGTCTAGCTACAAGACTCTTTAATAAAGAAAAGCGCTTCGTGGGAGGCACCCCATGCCTATCTTTGTTTGTTTTTATGTTTTTATGTTTTTATTTGTTTCCGTATGCATGTTTATTGTTATTGTTTGAGATTCATGATTATAACTTGATTGTAAAAATGCTTTATTTTGTTTTTAACTTCGTCTTAATCACATATAAAGGTATTTTGCAAAAGTTAAGTGTAAGGGAAATCTAAATAAGTTTAAAAGAACATATCGAAACATGAATCACAACGATAAATAATAAGCATACATACTCGTAGTTGTTAGAGTCAAATGCTTGTATCGAGTCATAATGATTTTCTGCAGAATTTCCAGGGATTAAGACATAGGTTTTCCAAGAAATTTTCC
>LBNU01010331.1:278993-307220 GCA_014162995.1 Artemisia annua
AGTATTTTTTGTAGTTTGAAGATTTACCGTTTGCAAGATATGTTGTTTTTAAAAAATGGTGGAAATGGGTTTTTATATTTAAATGAGCAGGAATTACATTTTTGCCCTTGTTTGTTATTTACAGCTTTCATCTCAACCGTTGGATGAAAGGAGGTTGTATGGCTAGGATCTTCTGTTTTGTTCTTTAGATAACATATGATTGTCATAGATCTCACCTCTATAATCTATACTCCATATACACCAAGAGAGCTAGGTATGGATCTTTCTTAGGTGAGGGACCCACCACTACTATCAAACTCATACCCATTGTCATTCATGGCAGCATACCAAACGTACCATAATATTTCTAATAATAGAGTTATAGTATAAATATATAAAATATAAATTAATATATATAATAATGATTGATTGTTTGTTTACATCTACAGATATTAATGAGTGTGATCTAGTTCATGATTGCGAACATTACTGTATCGATACGGAAGGAAGTTATGGTTGTTCTTGTCAAGAAGGTTATCTTGGAGATGGTTGGAAAAATGGAACGGGTTGCACTGCAAAACCTGGAGATCAATTACTTGTTATAAAGATTGCCATATGTAAGTAAAGTACTTCAATGTTTTTACAAGCTAACCACTCTTTGGAAAACCTCATTGGCAGTTAATTACCAAGAAAAACTGCAGTTAATTAACGTAACACCATATTTTAATTTTCTTGTTATATAACATTGTTCACAAAATAACACGCACAAGTCCAACCCGAGTATAAAAAATGAGCTCGATTTGTGTAGCGAGTCGAGCTTGAGCTAACAAGGGTAGAGATCTTCGAGCCGTTTCCATGTATTATTAACATGTATATTTGTATATCTGATTTTGCAGTTTTACATTTATGTCGAACTTTTCTATAAGTTTTAGATTTTTTTGCCCATAAAATGGTTTTTCATATAGTGATGTAATTTATATATTTGAAATAAGTGCTGTTTTCAAACATAAATTTACATATATTTTAAATAAGTTATGCTAATAGAATCATCTCTATATAAATATCTGAGTCGAGCTCGGGCAAATATTGAAACTTTCTTGTCGAAATCAAGCCTACGTCATGAACTCTCTTGTCGAGTTGTCTATTCAAACTCAAGCCTACCCTACATTCTCTGTGCTGTGAATAATAATAATAATAATAATAATAATAATAATAATAATAATAATAATAATTCTTCGGCTCGTAAAGAGGTCGACATTGGGTTGGGAGGAGAAAGGGAGCAATTCTTACGGCCCGCAGATATCTTGCTCTATTCCTGGGACGGAGGGCAGGATGTATGTGTCGAATTGACCGGGTCGTCTCCCCTCACGCAAACTGGTATGATTGATTTTGTGCCAGGTCGTGTGGTGATTGATGCCGCAAAACGTAAGCGTGTCAAGTACGGAGCTAAATGTTCGGACATTGGATATAGGTTCATCCCTTTCTCATTTTCCTCTTTGGGGGAACTTGAGGCAGAAGCAGTAACCTTACTTAAGCGGATCCGGAAATTCTCCATAACTCAAGATATTGGGGCGCGTGCTGCTACTCATATCTTCACTAGGATTAGTTTTGCTATTGCTAAAGGTGTGGGGGTCCAGATAGTCTCGAGGCTCCCCACTAATTTCTTGTAATCCTATGGTTTTGTTACTAATGAAAAAAAAAAATAATAATAATAAATAATAATAATAATAATAATAATAATAATAATAATAATAATAATAATAATAATAATAATAAGAATCTTAAGTTCTTCACGTCAACCTCTCTAGCTCCAACTCGACTCGAATCATTTTGCAGCCCTAGTCCCCCTATGAGTCATTGAACTCACAATTTATAGTTTTATACCAAACGGAAGTATGAAATACTATAAACCATCTTTCAAACAATATCATTTGGGACAAAACTCACTTCAACGATTCACAGAGACAAAAATAATGAATCTTACTATTTATGAACCCTTATTAAAATTTTGTAGTAAGCTACTGTATTTGAGTCATCGTGCTGTAATCCCATAATTAATTAACGCTTCTTGTTGCAGGTGCCTCAACCGCTATAGTACTTCTGCTTGTGCTCGTCACTTGGGTGTATGTGGGAGTCAAGAAGCGTAAGAGTATGATGCTAAGAGAAAAGTTCTTTAAGCAAAATGGTGGAATAATGTTGCAGCAACGTATTTCTGGAGATGGGGGTTCTCATAATCGGCAGAAGGTACTCTACAGTACAGAAGATCTAAAAAGGGCAACCGATAACTATAATGAGAGCAGGATTATCGGAAAGGGTGGCTATGGCACAGTTTATAAAGGATTTCTACCTGATAACAGAATAGTTGCCATAAAAAAGTCCAAATTGGCAGATCAAACCCAATCTCAGATTGAGCAATTTATCAATGAAGTGGTTATCCTTTCCCAAATCAATCATAGAAATGTGGTGAAACTGATTGGATGTTGCCTGGAAACTGAAGTCCCTTCACTGGTTTATGAATTCGTTCCAAATGGCACACTCTCAGATCACATCCACAACAAAAATAAGTCCTTGGCGTTTACTTGGGAAATCCGACTCAGAATAGCAGCGGAAACAGCAGGAGCACTTTCATATTTACACTCTGCAGCCTCTGTTCCAATTATCCATCGAGATGTTAAACCAATGAATATACTTTTGGATGATAATTTTGTAGCAAAAGTAGCTGATTTTGGAGCATCTAGGCTAATTCCTATGGACCAGACTGAACTGGCTACTATAGTGCAAGGAACACTAGGCTACTTAGATCCTGAGTATCTGCAACAGAATCAGCTGACCGATAAGAGCGATGTTTATAGTTTTGGGGTAGTACTAGTAGAATTGTTAACTGGAAGGAAGGCTCTTTGCTTTGATAGGCCTGAGAAAGAGAGGAACCTAGCCATGTACTTTCTATCTTCTTTGAAGGAGGGGAGACTCTTCCTAGTTCTTGACGAGAACTTGCAGCTTAACGAAGTTCCTAATGAGATCATCCAAGTTTCAAGACTTGCAGAAAGATGCTTATGTGTTAAAGGTGATGAAAGGCCATCCATGAAGGAAGTAGCAATTGAGCTGGAAGCAATATTGGCATCAATGATTCACAAGCATCAATGGGTCAAAAGCACTTCAAACGAAGACGAAGTTGTGCATCTTCTTAAACAGGCAACGGATGACTATGAATACACAGATGGGGCCACCGGAAGTTCAAGAACCTTTGACAGCATGAGCAAGCAACCCATATTACCTATTGCTAGAGGCAGGTAAGGCAACGTACCATGGTTGTTGCATTTGAGAAAGATTAGATCCAGCATGCACTAATAAATTTATGTAAATTAAAGTCTATGGTTTTAATTTAATTTGTCAACGAGTAATATTAAAGCCGCATGTTGTTGCGGAAATATGTTATTTTTGTTAGTTCGTGTTCCGGAGACTATATTGTGGGTATGGTTTTCTAGATGGTTGATTTGAGTTTTCTTAATGTATGTCAATCGATTTTGAGGTGAGGAAGAAAATAAAGAAGTGGATTGATTGGGGGAAGAAGAAAAGGGGTGTTTGGGATAAATGCAAGTCACTATATAACAGGTGTTGCCACTAATTTTTTACTAATACGTGACACGTATGCATCATTTGCTTAATCTGCTCACTTAGTACACAACATAGAAAGATTAACAATATCGACACATTTAATAGGGAAAAAAAAGAATGTTACGCAACATAGTCTAAAATGACAACTTGGATACATTTACGATCCATTATTCCTTTTAAAAAGTAATTTTTATATGATTTAACATTTTTTTTGGTTCTTGCTCTCCTAAGGGGATATTCTTTCTATCCATAAATAGAAAGGGAGCACCGCTTACTCACGCAAATATGAATGACACAAAAAAATCCTAGTTGATTAACGAACTCAAAAAACATAAATTGGACTTTATTGTATGGCTGTGACTATTGAAAAATATTTGTTATTCATTTGGAAATTGCAAAATGGATGATAGCTTTTTTGATCCGTTTTTGGAGATATTTGTTATTTTCTATTGGTTTTGATTTTATTCGGTCTTTGGAGAACTTTTTATAAACCATCCAAGAAAGCCAAACAAGCCATGAATAAAGCGAAGCATAAAAATATTGTGCTCACCCAGCCGAAATTCCTGGGTCCAAATTGTGTGTGAAAATGCTACATACGAAGCAGTTGTGAGTTCAGGTTCCCATCTGGACATGTGTAATAAATTTGTGGTATATATAGTGTGAGATAGTTTGTCTTTTGAAAAAATATGCAATGTCCATTAAGTGGGCATAATGCTCCTGCTAGCCGTCGGATAAACAGAAAGAGGAATTAAAAGCAGAAATTTAAGGGAACAAAAAGATGGAAGGGAGACTGTCTAACCCATCAGAACATAAGTCAGTAACTTTGCACTTTGAAGGATGAAGAATAGAAATTGCAGAAACATGAAACTATGAAAGGTTAGCAACGGTACCTAGAGTAAGCACAATTTAACACGCAGCTGCAGCGCTTTCTTATGTATGTGTGGAAATGTAATGGTAGTTTTGTGGCAAATTGTTAATAGTTATAGTTCATAATACTAACATGAGTGCCTAATATGAAAAACATAAAAATTATGAAAGACCACATGTTTCACTCATGGAAAACCGTTGACTGTAAATCCCCCATCAACTGCAATCGTTTGGCCAGTAATGTAAGAAGCAGCAGGTAGGCAAAGAAAGGCCACCAGAGATGAAACTTCACTTGCTTCTGCAAGGCGCTTCAGGGGTGTCCTAGATGCCACAATATCCAGAAACTCCTTATTATTAAGATCCTGTATCATAAGAAACAAATTCCACATAGCTCGAATAAGAACAAGAAAATTTGGATAAAATCAGTTGAAAAAAGAGGAAGATGATGATGGCAAATTACCTCTTTTATTAAAGACGTTTTAGTGAACCATGGCGCTACACAATTAGTCTGGATATTGTCTTTTGCCCATTCACATGCTAAATTCTTCGTAAGTTGATTCATTGCACCTAAAGATGTAAAATAGACATTACAATCTCTGTTTTCTTGAGCTATTTTAAAGTGGTGCTAAACCGCATCAATTGTGCGACTATACCTTTGGCGGCACTGTAAATAGTCCCAACGTTAACATGAAATAGACCCGCGACAGAGGATATGAACACAATGCTTCCAACTCCAGAAGCTTTTAAAAGAGGGTGTGCGAGTTGACATATCTGATAAGAAGAGTCAAAGTTGGTAGACATGAGCGTGGAATAATCTTCTGCAGTATATTCTGTAGTCGGTTTTCTAAAGCTCGTCCCGACATTGTTTATCTACATGAAAGAAATCTATGCATGTAAGTCTTAAGAAAAGGGCTGAAGTTCTTAAAATCATTCTTAGGATCAAGTAGTAACCTAAATAAACTACTAAACTATGTAAATGGGATGATCAGGGTCATACATGTCACTAACAAATATTGGTTAGGTGTTTATGATTGTAAATATCGTCTTAGTCTGTATCCGACTGATAAACATCTGAATCCTGAAACTGCAAAACTTAACTTAACATGCAACTAAAGAAGAAAATAAGTTGTCTAAAGGTTTAGAAGAAACCAATAACTTAACATTAAATGATGTATCAAAGTTTAATTAAAATTATGATCCATCAAATTTGTGAACTTCACAAAATAAAAATTGATCCATTTCTTACAAGGATAGCTGAAAAAGCAAGTCTTCTAACTAATTCTGAGACAGAGAGGTCGCTACACTGTTTAACTTGCCTTTAGAAATAACAAGTTACCCGTTTCAAAAAAATCAGAGTGCAAATGTAAAAATACATTCACAAAAACACGTACACCAGAATTTGCAATAGAGGAATCGGACACACTGCTTCCAGCCCCAGAAGCCTTCAAAAGAGGATGTGCAAGTTGAAAACTGTTTATAAAAAGGCTCAGAGTTAAGTTGGTAGCTGTGAAAATAGAGTTGAGTATCCTTGTTAAAGTTGAAAACTCTTTTTATGCTTGTTAGATAAATAACATGCCTATAGGAACACACTTTGAACTGCGAGAAATGATTTAAAAACATCAATCACAGCAACAAAGTGTCTCCTACATAACAGTTTAATTTTCCATTTCATGATGCAGCAGGCGTAGTAGCATCCTTGAAAAGTAATTCAATTCTCAACAAAAGTCGGTTTTTAAGCACTGATGGGTAAAAACCCTCTAGTAACACATGATTTGCCAGGGTATAAATATAATTAGATTCCCCTGTAGTGTGTAATTTGGTAACATATGACAAGAAAAAATTTAATACTACTATAGGCACCCATTATGAAATCTATAACAATTTTAATCCTAATTACATTTATGAAAACTTGCTATGTCAAATTATCAAATTTTCGATCACAAAATCTGATAAGATTTACCATCATTTGGCAAAGCTTGTTATTTCACACTCTCGATCAAATTACTGGAATAAAGTCAACCAAATAAGCAGAAATCTATTCACCGTGTCTTTTTCGCAAGACTAGAACAAATTTACACATTTTTTCGCTAGTAATGGTAAAGTTTTTGATATCATGAGATTTGAGTCAATTTTCATAGTTTAACAAACAAGATCTACTTGTTATCAACTTATTTGAGAATTTAAACATTGTTTGAATGGTGGGCACATTATAATTGACTCCGCCACCTAACCAAATCATGTTTAACATGATCAATTCAATCTTTCAAGATACATCCGTCAGCGCAATCTCAGAACGACCCACTAATAAAATACACCCGTTCGCCACATATCATAATAGAATACGGTGACCTCAACTACTCGAATGAGTAATGATAGACTGGATCGAGTAAGTTATTTGTGATTGTCATAGTATTTGGTTCACTGTTAGGCATATCAATGATTTCTAAACATGAATTACCACACTCTAACATCTAGTTAAATGGGTCAACACCTACCTAAATGTGTATTACTAAAAGAGATAAGGCACGCATTTCTCTAAGGATAAAATAACATAAATAGAGGATCTTACTAGGATGTTGAGCTTGCCATTGAATAATGAAGATACTTTTTCGACAAGCTGTTCTCGTTGGGGACGAGAAGTAACATCACAAACAGAACCAGTAACGCTAAATCCTTTGTCTGACCATTCCTGTAACCGTTGGTTTAGTTCAACCTCATTACGAGAGCATGTGTGCACCACTGCTCCTAGTTCCACGAGTTCCTCCACCACAGCGTACCCGATTCCACGAGTACCTCCCGTGACGAGTGCAGTCTTTCCAGCTAGACACCATCTGGGATTTCTAGTCACACCATCACTACTCTCAGGTGCCACTGCTGCCATGCTTTGCTAGTTTTTGTTTGGTTGCTTAGCTTTTATGCTATATATACTGTATATATTATATTTTCTTACGAATCTTTCTTACATGAGGGTCCGTTATTATACACAAAAAATTTATCCATATGATACAAAATATTCATAATAGCACCAAAAAGTCGTGGGTAGTTGCAAAGTTTTATTTTTCCACTTTATGTATTATGGAATCTTTAGTTTTGTATTTAGCTTGCTATCTTTGACCAGCTGATGTCTGGACAGTTACACCAACTTGGAGGAAGAGGAGACGGGAAAGTGGTGATGCGGTGGTGTTTGTCGAAACATTCACATGCATACAAACAGATCTCTAAATGTTTGGTTTAATATTAATTAAGTCGTTAGAAAAGTGACTTAAACTGTATGATTATTTTGTAAAGTTGGTAATTTGTGCTATAAATTTGATTAGTTAGTATAGTAATTAAAGAAGGTAATGCAGGCCACAACACTCAAGAAGGTCAAAATGTCTCGGTTCATAAAGTCAACAACATCCAAAAGTCAAAGCAATGGTCAACCAATCCAATGAAGCATAAGCTGCTACACCAAGCTAAAGTGGAGTGCAACAAGCTTTGAGAAGATATTTTACTTAGCTAGATTGATAGTTAAGATATTTTCAGTTGTATATAAATAGAATGTAACAGTTTAGTTTTCATTTCTCAAGTATTGTAATAACAATTTTCCTCTCAATAATATCATTTCACTTTTACTCTCCAATTCTCTTTATTGTATCAGAGCCATTACCACCACAAACTGTGGTGTGTAACTGATTCTGACAAACGTAACAAACTTTTCCGGCGAAATAACAACTTTCTCCACCATAACCATTTTTCCCGCCAAAATTTTCTTCATCATCACCACCATAATCTGCCATCATCCACCACATTCTAACTATTCTACATCATTCTTTACTATTAAATCACTCAATAACATCATCTTTTACCACATTTTCACTTAAAACACTCAAAATCACCATTATCACTGTTACAAGTTGTTATAATCGCCATCACTGAAACACAAGAAATACTCCTTCAATCTTCAATCAAAACACAAGAAAATGGCTACTGTAACAGTTAATTCAGATCAAGAAACAACCACCATGAATGCAACACTCAATGGGACAGTTAACTCTGATCATCCTCTGTATCTTCATCAAACTGATCATCCTGGACTAATTTTGATCTCAAAGAAGCTTACTGGTTCAGATAACTATAGTTCTTGGAAGAGATCTATGGTAATTGCTCTTAATGCAAAGAATAAGATGAAACTAATCACTGGTGAGTTCCCTGAACCTGCTATTAATTCTGATCTCAGAGCTCTTTGGGAAAGAAACAATGACATGCTTATTAGTTGGATCTTGAATACTGTTACTGCACAAATTGGCAACAATTTGAATTTCATCAATTCTGTTTCAAAGTTGTTGTTATATGTGTTAGTCTTTATATTATCAAGAGTCTAGGGTCGCTAAGTGTTAAGTCTACATTATTATTAGTCAAATAGAGTTAAGGGTCGTTGGGTTGGCTTGTGTCCCAAGCCTAACCCGATTTTCCTTTTATGCATATTATCACAGCCGACATTAGGACTCCTTGTTAGAGTCGGTTTACCCTCCCCCTCATCTCTATAAAAGTAGGTGAGGGGGGACGGGTCTAGTACGCATTCTTTCTTTACTAATCAAACATTCGATTAGGGTTACTTACTTGTGCATTGTTCTTTACTTTTCTGTCATGTTGTGTGTCGATATTCTTCGAGAAGTTGATCGGGTTCCGCATCTAGTTCTTGGGTTGTTGGTTGCGACTGAATACCAACAAGTGGTATCAAGAGCTCGGTTGGAGACTAACAAGAGCTAGGTTCGATCATCTTGAAGGGTTCTTGAGTTCGGTTCAAAACATCAAGAACGAGCAGAAGGTTGACGTCGACAGTTAAAGGGTTCTCGAGTTCTTCAATTGTCCGGGTTTGCAACAAGGTGTAGGAGGCTTGAGGGTTTGTTGGTTTTCGTTTTATCAGAGATCGACGGTTATTGGATTTCCTGGATCTGGTTTTACTTTGTTGTTGGCATGTATAGGAAGAAGAAGACACAGTGGTGTTTTTTTTATTTAAAAGTCAACATCACAAGAGAATAAAGGGTCTTTGTTTATTTTTTGTTTTTATTATTTAAAAAACAAAAAGGTTATTAATTTAAGGGTATTGCACAAGGGACTTTGTAATTTGTGATTGTGAGGTTTAATATATCACAAGGTTTAGCAAATTAACAAAGGGATTAAAGAATGACGGGAGCCAAGTTTGATATCGAAAAATTCGATGGAACTGGTGATTTCGGGTTATGGAGAGTCAAGATGCGTGCTTTATTAATCCAACATGGATGTGAAGCAGCTCTGGAGGTTTTACCCGCGGATATGGAAGCTACAACGAAAGCTGAGCTTAACAAGAAAGCTCACAGTGCCGTGATTTTGTGTTTAGGTAACAAAGTTCTGAGAGAGGTTACCGGGGAGACGACTGCAGCAGGGGTTTGGACCAAGCTTGAGACTTTGTACATGACAAAGTCCTTGGCCAATAAGTTGTACCTGAAGAAGAAGTTGTATACATTCTACATGCCGGCTAGACGTATGATTTTCGAGCATATAGATGAGTTCAACAAAATCGTTCTTGATTTAGCAAATATTAAGGTAAAATTCAAGGATGAAGATCTTGCTTTATTATTACTCACTTCTTTACCACCATCATACGAACACTTTGTGGATACCTTGCTTTATGGATGGGAAGCTTTGACTTTGGAGGATGTGATGGCCACACTGAATTCAAAGGAAATCAAAGAAAAATCTAAGGCGAAGGGGGATGATGGTGAAGGGTTATACGTGAGGGGAAGAACTGATCACAGGAATTCGCATCAGTCTAGGGGAAAGTCAAGATCGAAGTCTCGAGGTGGAAGACTCAAGTGCTATATTTGCCAGTCTGAGGAGCACTTGAAGAGAAACTGTCCGAAGAATAATCGCAAGAAGTCAAATGGTTTCGTCAAGAAAGATGATCAGCCAAGCTCCAGTGGTTCAATTTATGACGATTCTAAGGTGATGATGGTTATGAGTGCAGAGGCTCTGCTAGATTGGATCATGGATTCAGGAGGTTCATACCACATGACACCCAGGTTAGACGTATTTTTTGATTTCCTGGAATGCGATGGGGGCAGGGTATTGTTGGGTGACAACAGGGAGTGCAAGATCAGAGGTATTGGCAAAGTAAGGGTACAACTGAAAGATGGGTCAAGTTTTCTATTACACAATGTCAGGTATATTCCTGAATTGAAAAGAAACTTGATATCGCTGGGAACTCTTGAAAAAGAAGGATATACCGTTAAATTGCAGTCGGGCAAAATCAAGGTGATTAATGGTTCCAGGGTTATTTTATCTGGGACCCGAAGGGATAATTTCGTATACTCTTTGGATGGCCATGCAGTGGTAGGTCAGCTTAATGCTAGTGTTGAAGAAAAAGACAGTCTTGCGCAGGTTTGGCACAAAAGATTGGGACATATCAGTGAGGCGGGACTTCAGGTGCTAGAAAAGTACGAGCTGTTTGGCAAGAAAAGTCTAGGTAAGCTCGATTTTTGTGAGAATTGTGTTCTGGGAAAGTCACATCGAGTCAGTTTCGGTGTAGGAAGGCACACTACTCAGGGAGTGATAGACTATGTTCATTCAGACTTATGGGGTCCGTCTCAGGTGGAATCATTGGGAGGTAAGAGGTATTTCTTATCTATTGTTGATGATTATTCCAGGAGGTATGGGTTTATATTCTCAGGTTCAAACACGAAGCATTTGGAAAGTTCAAAGAGTGGAAGCAGTTAGTAGAGAATCAGACTGGGAGGACGGTTAAGAAGCTGATGACAGATAATGGTCTTGAGTTCTGTAGCCGGGAGTTTGAGCAGCTATGTACTGAGAGTGGGATTGCTAGACATTTGACAGTTGCCGGGACGCCGCAGCAGAATGGATTAGCAGAACGGATGAATAGAACTCTCATGGATAAGGTACGCTATTTATTAATTCAGTCTGGATTGCCAAAGACCGTCTGGGCGGAAGCGACATGTACGACCGCGTATCTTATAAATAGGTCACCATCGACAGCGATTGAGAAAAAGACACCTATGGAGATGTGGTCGGGACATCCAAGTGATTATGGGATGTTAAGGATTTTCGGCTGTGTAGCATATTCACACGTTAAACAAGGTAAGCTCGAGCCGAGAGCGGTAAAATGCATTCTTTTGGGGTATCATGAAGGTGTGAAGGGGTACAGACTATATAGGCTCGATAATGAATCACCTAAAATAGTCACTAGGAGGAACGTGGTCTTCAATGAAAGTGTCATGTACAAAGACACATTGAAGGATTCTGGTGCAGGTACTGATAAGTCTATTGAGGAATTACGAGTTGAGGTGGAACTGCAAAGGTTAAATAATCATACGCTTGAGGAAGATCAGACAGATGATCAGGAAGATGGCGATGATGAAGATGCAGGGGATCAGGATCATGATCAAACACCGGATCTCACAGATTATCAGTTGGTTCGGGATAGAGAGCCAAGGACAAGAATGAAACCTTTGAGGTTTCGTGATGAGAGTAATATGGCTGCTTACGCGTTTGCTGCAGCAGAGGAAGAAGATACTCATGAACCATTGACATACCAGGAGGCAGTTGCTTGTGAAGACAGTTCTAAGTGGAAAGCTGCTATGGATAAAGAGATGGAATCTCTGAGGAAGAATAAGACCTATGAGTTAGTAGATCATCCAGCCGGGCAAAAGCTGGTGAGCTGCAAATGGCTGTTCAAGATAAAAGAAGGGATTGAAGGTGTTCAAAAGCCTAGGTACAAGGCAAAGTTGGTGGCTCGTGGATTCACACAGAGGGCAGGTATTGACTACAATGAAGTATTTTCGCCGGTAGTTCGACACACATCTATTCAGGTTATACTTGCATTGACTGCGTGTAGAGATTATGAGCTGGAGCAGCTTGATGTAAAGACGGCATTTTTACATGGGAATCTTGAAGAAGTGATCTACATGAGACAACCACCGGGATATGAACAAGGTAACAAGGTATGTTTGTTAAAGAAATCCCTTTATGGTTTGAAGCAGTCACCTAGGCAATGGTATAGGAGGTTTGATGAGTACATGCTGAGCAACGGGTTTAAGCATAGCAGTTACGATAACTACGTATATTACAGGAGTTATGCACCAGGTGAGTATATCAATCTACTGTTATATGTAGATGATATGCTGACTGCTTGTAAAAGCAAGGCTGAGATTGGGTCTACCAAGTCTTTTCTTAAAAAGGAGTTCGACATGAAGGAGCTCGGGGAAGCAAAGAAGATTCTTGGTATGGAGATCATCAGGGATCGGAGTCGCAAGATTCTGAGGGTGTCACAATCCGGGTACGTTTCTAAGATTTTAAATAATTTTAGAATAGACAATGGGAAATCGGTTCAGATGCCATTGGGTGGGCACTTCAAGCTGTCGTTGAAGGATTGTCCGGTTAGGGATTGTGATGTTGAAAGAATGAGTAAGGTGCCGTATTCAAATGCGGTTGGGAGCTTAATGTACTTGATGGTGTGCACGAGGCCAGACATAGCGTATGCAATAAGTGTAGTTAGTAGATATTTGGCGAATCCAGGTAAAAATCATTGGGAAGCAGTGAAGTGGATTTTGAAATATTTGCGGGGTACTGCAAACATGGGTTTGGTGTTTGGGACAAATCGTGGCAACCATGTGGACGTAACAGGTTTTGTTGATTCAGACTACGCTAAGGATCCGGATAAAGGTAGGTCTCTCACTAGTTACGCGTTTTTAGTACAAGGATGTGTTGTAAGCTGGAAGGCAGCGCTACAACACGTGGTGGCTCTTTCAACTACAGAGGCGGAGTATATGGCCCTTACGGAGGCTGCGAAGGAAGCTATTTGGCTAAGGGGACTCTTGGAAGAGTTGGGCGTGGAGCTTAGCACTGTGGCAGTTAATTGTGATAATCAGGGCGCGATTCACTTATCGCGAAATCATGCTTTTCATGAAAGGACTAAGCACATCAATGTGCATTATCACTTTATCAGAGAGGTCTTGGAAGCAAAGACGGTTTAAGTTCTGAATGTGGGCACTGAACACAATGCTGCGGATGCCTTGACGAAGGTGGTACCTGGACTAAAGTTTCAACACTGCTTAGAGTTGTTGAGTGTTGATATAGGCTAATATAAAGCCTAAGGTGGAAATTGTTATATGTGTTAGTCTTTATATTATCAAGAGTCTAGGGTCGCTAAGTGTTAAGTCTACATTATTATTAGTCGAATAGAGTTAAGGGTCTTTGGGTTGGCTTGTGTCCCAAGCCCAACCCGTTTCTCCTTTTCTGCAGATTATCACAGCCGACATTAGGACTCCTTGTTAGAGTCGGTTTACCCTCCCCCTCATCTCTATAAAAGGAGGTGAGGGGGGACGGGTCTAGTACGCATTCTTGCTTTACTAATCAAACATTCGATTAGGGTTACTTACTTGTGCATTATTCTTTACTTTTCTGTCACGTTGTGTGTCGATATTCTTCGAGAAGTCGATCGGGTTCCGCATCTAGTTCTTGGGAACAGTTGTGGGTTGAGTTACATGAACACTATGCCCAAATTGATGAACATAGAATTTACCAAATCACAAATGACATTGTTTAAATGAAGCAAAGTGACTGTTCAATTGAGGTCTACTATCACAAGTTGAAAGGATTGTGGGATGAGTTTGATGCTTTAAAAGCCCTTTATTTGTGTGTCTGTGTTTGTACTTGTGAAAATGGGAAAGAAAACACTGAAAGAGATCAAAGGAAGAGATTAATCCATTTTTGATGGGGTTAGATGATAGTTATGCAAACATCAGAGGCCAAATTTTGTTGATGCAGCCTTTACCATCTGTTGTCAAAGCTTACAACATGGTTAGGCAAGAGGAAAAGCAAAGAGAAGGCTTATTACCCAAACCTGCCACTACAGCAGTGTTTGCAGCCTTTGGTAATGGTCAAAGAAACCAGAATTATGGTCAAAATTCAGGTCAAAGTTCAGGTCAAAGGTTTAATAGGCAAGGTTACAGTCATGGGGAACAATCTGAGAGAAGGAGCAACTTCAAAAAGGGTGTCATTTGTGTGAATTGTTCAAAGGAAGGGCATTACAAGAAGCAGTGTTATAAGCTTGTGGGCTACCCAGTGGGTCATCCACTTCATGGCAAATTCCCTGCAAAACCCTACAAACCAAACAATCAACAACAAAATAGAATTGTCAACATGGTCAACACTCAAGGGGAACCATCAAACAATGCTCCTACTCAACCAATACCTGGTCAAACAGCTCAGCCAAACACCCCTTCTGAGACTCACATGGCTGCTAGGATGGATCAGTTGCAAAATCAGCTCAACCAAGTTCTTATCATGATGCAAAGCAGTCAAAAGGGCTTGTACTCTGGTATATTTTCTCTCATAGCTTTGGTATTCCTAAATTTGTAGCATCATTTATATCCAGTCTTAAGCATGCTTGGATCATAGATAGTGGAGCCACTGACCATATCTCTATCTCACTGTCATTTATGATCAACATACACACCTTACCAACACCATATATGTCACATTAGCTAATGGTCATAGTGTAAAAGTAACCACTTATGGATCTGTCATTATTAATCAACACATCACCCTTAACTATGTTTTGTACATACCTTCATTTTCCCATAACTGTATCTCTGTGAGCAAGTTATTACATGGCACAAATATCTCTCTTACCCTCACTGATAAACATTGCATCTTTCAGGACCAGAGCAAGAGGATTGCTCATGGAATCCTTTGTAATGGTCTCTACTTTCTTCCATCATCATCACCAAGCACACCCAAATCATCTACCTCAGCATCAATTTTCACCATCACCAACAACAGTTATCTGTGGCATTCAAGGATGGGACATTCTTCATTTCCTGTACTTAGACAAATAAAAAGCATTTCTCCTTTCATGAATTGTAAATCAACCTTCATGAGTGATATCTGTATGTTAGCCAAACAACATGCTTTACCTTTTACCTCTAGCAACTCATATGCAACTGCCTTATTTGATCTTGTTCACATTGATGTTTGGGGACCTTATAGGCATACAACAGTGAACAAATGTAGGTATTTCCTAACTATAGTTGATGATCATTCAAGGGCCACATGGACCTACCTCATGCCTAGTAACCAACATACAGCAACACATGTCAAAACATTCCATAAATATGTGCAAACTCACTTCAAAACTGACATAAAGACTGTGAGAAGTGACATTGGAACAAAATTCCTTAACTCCAATCTCAAAACCTTTTTCCAATCAATGGGAATAGTTCACCAAGCCTCATGCCCAAACACACCTCAGCAAAATGCTAGAGTTGAAAGGAAACATAGGCAGTTACTTGAAATGGCCAGGGTAATTAAGTTTCAAGCAAATTTTCCAACTCATTTTGGGGTTATTGTATATTAGGAGCCAAATATCTAATCAATAGACTTCCCTCAACCTCTATCCAGAACAAATCACCCTATGAAATTCTCTACAACACCACACCATCATTGGATCACATCAAAACAATAGGCTACAGGGCATATGTACACCAACATACACCTGACAAGTTTGAGCATAGGTCTATACCCACAGTTCTCATAGGCTATGCACCACATCAAAAGGGGTATCTTTTATATGATCCTGAAACACACAAAATCATAACTAGCAGACATGTAGAGTTTGATGAGACAAAATTTCCTTTTCATACCACCACCACAGAATCAACTTCTAAACCAATCACCTCAACTCTAATCAATCCTTTGAATTTGTTGATGCAAATAATGTCTAAAAACGTTATTCTTATCTTTCGATATCTCTATGTTTTGATGATAACAAAATGTGAAAACATCTTATCTCAAAATTAACGTAAACAAGTTTTTAGTTGATATATCCGATTTCTACGTTAATCACTCTAGGTATGAACAAACAAATTTACAACTTGACAAATGATCAAAGAAGTGAATTTGTGTTTTGAACTTCATATTTTTAGCTTGACAAAACTTTCTTTTCAAAAATGCATTTTACAAATTATTTTTGAAATATAAAGAAATGTTTTATTTGGGAAATTCATTTAAAAAATTCCCCAACAGCTATATTTTACCCAAACCAGCTCCAAACTCCCCCAAATAAAATTTCACCACTAAAAACAAAATCTAGAGCGTGTTTGTCTGGCACGGTACCACGGTACCACTAAATTTAGTGGTACCGTGTGACAATTAGTGGTGCCGTCCCTTTAAAACGGTCAGATTTCCAGATTCTATAAATACCACTTCATTTCCCAGATTTTGGCAATCCTTTTCACACACATAACTTTCTGTAGTCATATCCTCAATCACCCAAACTCTCCTTTGATCAGTAGTTAGTTTTCTTTTGTTTAAAGAGTGATTCTTTCATCCAACCAAGAATCATCTACATACCTCTACTAGTCAAGAGAAGAACACAAAGTATCAAGAAGATACAAGGTGTTGGTGTCAGAGAGTAGTGCACTTGCATTACAAGTTGTCTACTTGATTGTATCTTGATATACATCAAGTGTTTTAGTATTTCTTAGTTATTGTGTTGATCATTGTGATCTTGTTGAGATCTTGGGGATCTCTTGAGTGTTGAGTGATATAGTCTTGATCAAGTGGATCAAGAGTAGATTGTGAGGATTGTGTGGATCTTGTGAGGATCGTGTAGATTGTGTGAGGATCGTGTGATAAGTTAGGATCGTGTGGATCGTGGTAGATTGGTACTAGCTAAGATTAGTACTCGACATCTAGCTTAGTGTCGGAAAATAACGTAAGCGACGTTGTATGATTTTCTCCGCCTGAAGGGAGTCTTGTTGATATAGTGCTAGAACTCTCGAGTCGGATACTCGGGGAGTGGAGTAGGGCGAAGAAGAGCTTCGTGACCGAACCACTATAAATCTCGTTGTCTTGGTTTGATCTTTCCATCTCTTCTCTTTACTTACTTATTGCATATTTGTGTTAGTGTAGTGTTGTGTTCATATTGGTGTTGATTGATTTCATCTACAATTGAATCAAAGTTTTTCACAAAGTAATTTTTATAACTAAAGAAAAGGAGTCGGTAAACTATTCAACCCCCCCTTCTAGTTTCTCACAGAATCTACCAATCTTTCAACCACCACTCACCAACACCACAGAGCCACCTCTCACCAACACCACAGAGCCACCTACTCCACCTTTGAATGCTGCAGACCAACAACCTACACCACCACAACCAGATACACCTTCACCACAACAGCCACAAACCATACCTCAAGATGCATGCCACAACAGTCCTCAAAATGATAGTCCATCACCGCCATCCAATTCAACTACCAATTCTTCACCAATTTCATTAATTATGCAAACATTACTACACCATCTACCAGACACTTAATTTACACCATCAACAAAGTTATTGAACCACACACATATGCACAAGCTGCTAAAGATCCCAACTGGATAGATGCTATGGCTAAGGAAATCATTGCTTTAGAGGCTAATAATACTTGGGTTCTATGTACTTTACCTGCTAATAAAATTCCAATTGGCTCTAAGTGGCTATACAGGATCAAATTCTATGCAGATGGCACCATAAAAAGATACAAAACAAGGCTAGTGACAAAAGGGTACACACAGAAAGAAGGAGTTGATTACAAAGAAACCTTTGCCCCTATTGCAAAGATGGTTACAGTAAGAGCTCTCCTAGCCATCACAGTCCACAACAACTGGATCATAGATCAATTGGACATTAATAATGCCTTCCTACATGGAGATTTGCATGAAGAAGTATACATGACAGTGCCTCAAGGTTACTCAAAATCACTTCCTCCCAACACTGTTTGTAAGTTGACAAAGTCTCTATATGGTCTTAAGTAGGCAAACAGGGAATGGTTTAGCAAGCTTACTCATTTTCTTCTCTCCCTTCAATTCAAACAAAGCTATGCAGACACATCTTTGTTCATTCTCACAAAAGGCCAGAGTTCTGTTGCATTACTTGTTTATGTAGATGATATACTCCTAGCAGGCAATGACCAAGTCCTCTTGAACAACATCAAACATCAACTACATCAACAATTCAGCATAAAAGACCTAGGGAAACTACCATACTACTTGGGCATTGAAATTTTAAGAAACTCTACTGGAATTGTGATGTGTCAAAGGAAGTATGCACTAGAGCTCATTCAACAAACTGGAGTCCTCAATGACAAACCTGTTATTACCCCATTGGATCCTACTGTTTCTCTAAATAATGATGCTGGTGTACCATTATCTGATCCTTCTACATACAGAACCTTGGTTGGAAAGCTCATCTATCTTACAATCACAAGACCAGACTTGTCTTTTGCTGCACAAGTTCTAATTCAATTCTCTCATAGTCCTACCACTATTCACATGAAAGCTTTACACAGAGTCATGAGGTATATCAAACTATGTCCAGGACAAGGTCTTCATTTTCCAAGGAACACCAGCTTACACCTCTCAGCATTCTGTGATAGTGATTGGGCTGCTTGTCCAGTTACTAGAAGGTCAGTCACTGGTTATGCAATTTTTCTTGGTAGCTGTCTCATTTCATGGATTTCTAAAAAGCAAATTGTAGTCTCTAGATCCTCCACAGAGGCTGAATATAGGGCATCGGTAGATTGTACATGTGAGATTACTTGGCTTAAAAGCTTGCTACAAGATCTAAACCTCACAATTACTCAACCAGTACCTATCCTTTGTGATAATGAGTCAGCTATTGCACTTGCTTCCAACCCAGTTCACCATGCCAGTACCAGTGAAGAAGGTCAAAATGTCTCAGTTCATAAAGTCAACAACATCCAAAAGTCAAAGCAATGGTCAACCAATCCAATGAAGCATAAGCTGCTACACCAAGCTAAAGTGGAGTGCAACAAGCTTTGAGAAGATATTTTACTTAGCTAGATTGATAGTTTAGATATTTTAAGTTGTGTATAAATAGAATGTAATAGTTTAGTTTTCATTTCTCAAGTATTGTAATAACAATTTTCCTCTCAATAATATCATTTCACTTTTGCTCTCCAATTCTCTTTAGTAATAGACATCCCAATATTAACCAAAAGCCAAATTCAAAAAGACCTCACAAAATAGATATGGCTCCAGCCCTCAAACATATTTCATGAGTTTTTCCTAGTGAATTGGGGAGTCACCCTTTCGCTTAGCGAGCAACTTAACTACTATGACTCTCGATAAAGCGAAGTTAAAAAACTCTAGGCTACTCACGTAATTTCGTCGGTTTTTGGACTAATTCTATACCCGCTCTCAAGGCCAGGGACTAACGACGTCTAAAGTTTATTATTGATAGTTGGGAAATCCACATTGACAGCACAAATTACATAAGACCTTTTTTTGAGGTTCACAATACACTTGGAGTTGCATGCTTAATTTAGACAGTAGAATCCGAAACAAAGAGGTATGGGAACTTTACTAGATGCATTTCTAGTTTTCATATGCAAAACTTAGCAAAAAAGCTCGTATATATAATAGGTTTCACCCTCTCTGATGTCTTGATAGTACAGAAGAGTATTCCCCGATATACGATCACCATACCAAACAATATTCCAAGATCGACCCACTTAGAATATCCCATTTCAATCTGCAAGACACCTTTCAGTATCGTCTCTCCATCAATGATAGGAGGACCTCCTAAGTACTCAGGGAACATAAGCCCTTCAAATTCATTCTTGTACAATCCTTGTAATGCATATCTGTGAAATGATATATAGTACATTGGGTATTTCCAGAATACACGAGATAGATCATTTGGCAACCGGAAGAATCCTGCACTTAGTATCATCAACCCTTGGATTCCAGCACCAGATATGATGCCCATCAACAAATTTGGGAGGATGGTAGCTACGATAACCATAAGGCATTCAACTATTAACATTGATGCAAAGAGGACCAGAGTGAAATACATGAATTTTTCCCAGTCTCTCTGAAGTCCTGCGAGTGAGTATGATATTATTCCTGGGATTAAAGAGATAAGAAATAGGTATGGGGTTGAAGAGATGGCATGGCTGATAACAAATGATCCAACCCCATAGTGCCCATTTAATCTTTCCCATTGAAAGACCTACATAGAAGTATTTGCAACACAACTGTTAGAATAGTAGCTTGGTTCAAGACACCGTACCGTGTGTCTTCAAGAACACCCAAAATGCATAAACAAACCTTCATTTCTTCCACGAACGAAGGGAAGCCACCGATGGCCAATATTGTAAGGAATGATGAAACAAACATGAGCATTGAAATTCTAGCCTGAGCCATTTTAAACCATAATAAACACTTACGAACATTTGTCTTAGAACCACAACACAAAAAATTTGAACCGTGAGCTGGGAAACCACCAATTTATCAAAGATGACTAATATAAGCAGGGGTTAAAGGTCAAAGTTTCAATTCTTTTTTGTTCTCTACTGAATCTAGTTTCACAAAAGGGTTTATTTGGGAAGGACTATAGAAAGAAGATATAATATTTTAAACTTGTTCTATATTCTAATTCTAATGTATAGAACTTACGTTTAAGGAGCCAAATCCGTAACCAATATCATAGAAGATTGTTCCAACTGCAATACCCAAAGCGATATATATACCTAGTCGTAACCAGTAGTAACCTATATCGCGGTACATGTTTTTAAACGATCTTTTCACAAGCACCAGGCACTGTGTAATGGAACTCGCATGCAGACTTCCTCTTTTCTCAATAAAGTATCCTTCCTATAAAATCACAATTTCGTCATCTGCTATTGTTTTTGGTGTAGATCTTGATGATTTAATAAAACAGTGATTATGTACCTTTCGACATATAGCAGCTATTTCACTTTGGACTTCCATATATATCTCTGATGACTTGTAGGACTCAGCAAGTACATTGATTACTTGATCAGCGGGAATACTTTCCCTAAGAGTATCCTACAAATGGCAAAAGAATAGTTCATTGATAAAAAGTTAAGGCTAATAACTTATTAAGGTAAATTTTTTTGACAATTAATCCAAAACGAGCTTTGCTACAACCTCCTACTAAATCATCCTACAAATCCTCCTGCACACACAACAATATTAAATAGGATCCTGTGAGCAGGCAGTTTTGTAGGATAATTTAGTAAGAGGATTTAGCATTTTTGATCCAAAACGACTTTATTTAAATTTTTACACACATGCTGATAATTTTCTAGAAACTGATGTAGCAAGATAATAAGTATATGTAACTTTGACACTAGTTTATAAAAAAGTACCAAATTTGGACATACCTCATCAAAATCTGTATTGATAGTTATGAGGTAGTGATCTGCAGGACTTTGTAGATCTGGACAAGGAAAGCCATTTACTGAAAAAAACTGATATTAACAAGAAAGAGTAGTTAATTAACTTCAGAGGTTTAATATTCGAAACAATATGAAGGCAGAGCAATCGAAACACCATTTAAAATAATATCATTTGTAATGAGATTATCGTTTGCAGATAAGATATGATGGACAAAGAATAAGGTGATAATTACCTGATTTGCTGCAAAAGTAGGACCAAAGTATATAGTTCTTCCTATAGAGAGAAGACAAAGATTGTTAAAAAGCCCAAAAACTTGACTACTAGGTTGATGAAGGGCTGCTAAAACCGTCATCCTATATTGACGAGTAAGCTTAACAATTCGATTCATGACATGGTATGATGCTGCACTATCAAGGCCACTTGTAGGCTCATCAAGCAAGAGAAGCTCAGGGTGCGCTAAAAGTTCTAAACATATGCTTACACGCCGCTTTTGGCCTCCACTAAGTCCTTTGATCCCCCAGCCTCCTATTCTTGTGTTAACAGAATCTTGGAGCCCCATCTCCCGTATGGTTCTGTCAGCTCTCTCCCTCTTCTTGGATCTTGGCATCGACTTAGGCAGTTGGAGTTCGGCTGAGTAGTACACCGTTTCTTTGACCGTTAGAGTCCATGTTAAAACTTGTTCTTGAGTCATATAAGCCTACACTAATTAGATATTAAGCATTATATAGCCCTCTAATAATCTCCTGAAGAATTGTTTATTTTTCTTTTTTGAACAAGAATGTCGAAACTAAATAATTGCAAAATTGTTTTCTATAGAATCATGCCCATACCATAGTACCATATGCAAGTCTTAATTTCCTCCCGTTTATTAGGACACGTCCAGTGTGCCTTGCATTTGAAGCCAACCTCCCTGTGTTTATACACACCATAAAGCATCAACCTACATTTTTTTTTTTTTTTTTTTTTTTTTTTAACTAAAAATAATATTTAGAAGGAAAAAAAAGCTAAAAGAAAATACAAAAAGTTGGTGCAACATAATTTTGGATCACTAGCTAGCTAGTAGTTATATATAATATTGTCGATCTCAATACCTATTCAGCCTACCGCATATAAAAGTTTAAACATGTCTGCCATTAAAACCGAAAATATACACAACATGCTAATGGAATGAAGCAATGGTTATATTTTCTATAAAAATACTATCACTATTTATGAACCTTTAGTCATTACTTGAAACTGATGCTGTCTACATTTGTATAGACATTTGTATCTATGTGGGGACAAACATGTAGTTCATGGTTTGTGACTTTGTGTAAGGTGTAGTAGAAAAAGGGTTAAAAGCTCATAAAAGTAACTAATGTTATAAATGGGAATTACATACCAGCTAAAGAATCAAGAAGAGTAGACTTGCCACAACCAGAAGGACCCATAATAGCAACAATCTCTCCTGGTTTAGCATAACCAGTAGCACCCGAAAGTATGGACTTAAATCCATCTTTTCCTTCGCGTCCGTTAGTACTAGAAACAGCTACTCCAAGCTCCTCCCATGTCAAGTAAGCTCCACTCTTTTTCTTCATCACAAGGGACTCGGAATCCACCATTTCGGTGCCCCATTTTCCTTCATCTTCAGGTTCGAGACTTATTTTATTGTTATGTACCAGACTACCCATCAAAGATCAAAAGATGAATATAGATTTTTAAAAGAGATTTTGAGAGATAGATATAAAGACAGAATAGTTTTGACATAGTGAGAATATCCGGGGGACTAGATTTATAGCAAGTGCATAGCATTGTGATGTTATTTTCTATTTATTAAGTTTACTCTTTTGAAGTCCCGTGACTCGGGGATGAATGCATGTATATATTATAATTAGAAAGATAATTATATAACCAAAAGATGCAGTTAGGCCAAAAAAGAATCACGCGATACTAGCTTTGTAGCAAAGTACAAATATACACCCTTTTAAGTATTCATTGGTTATAGTTTCATCAGAGAGTTTGTTAAGTATTTGTTATAAATGCATGAAATGGTCGTTAGATTGGAACAACTGTTGTGTAGTAATATGTGCATCGTGTTGGTGTTTTTTTGGCTTGCTTTTCAAGTGATACGATTAATGGTAAAAACCGATAACGTACAGTTTGATGTTTAACTTATGCTAAATCCAAAGATATGATAATGTCGACATTGAAACCAATGCATTTTGGATTTCCTAGTGTTTCAGTAACTGAAGTATAATTTTGAGTCTCAATTAAAATTTTGAGATTACATTTTCCTTATGTGGATTGTAAATCCGTGTTGCTGCTCAAAAACTCCCAAAAGCAAGTATCTAATGCTTTTTTTTTTCTTTTTTCGTTTTTTTTTTAATAAATGTTTGTCTAACAAGTGCTTTGGGTGAGAAAAATACTATATTCTCTTATAAAAACGTATATATTTCCGATATCTTCAAAGTATTAACCATATTTAATTATTTATATGCTATGTTTATTATTAGGCTCAATATATATTTTTGAATTTGGCAGTAGCTGTCTTATGTAATTATATACTGACCATCAGAGAATAGTGAGATATGGGAAACTCACAATTCAATATGGAGAATATCCAAAACTTATCTCGTTGCGTATAATGCCGTTGATTGGGTTGTCCATCCAAGTGTTGGACGTTCTACTTCGGGTTACTGTTGCTTTGGGAATAATATAATCTTTTGTTGTTGTCTTTCTAGAGAAAACACATTGATTCTCGTTATAGTTGTGGGAAACGGTGTACACTTTTATTAAAATAAAACCGGAATATACATCACATTAAATAAAATTACAGAAAGTATAATACAGACAGAATGGAGTAGAAGCAGAAAGACAACACATATAAACGATAAGCAAATAATACAGTAAGACGAGGCGTGTTTTAAACACGAATTCCCTTAAAACAGATTCGCCGTTGTTTCCCGCGGTTACAACGTCCAAAAGCTGTTTGTACAGCCGGCTGCGACTAAACTTGCCTGAAAGATATACGGAAATCTCGCGCTGTTTCTTTGATCGAAGGAGGCGTTGGAACTGGCTGGTAGTGAGTGCGTTTTTTCGTGTGTAAGAAACGAATGAGACTGACAAATATTTATACTCAAACCCCTGATATCTTGACTTCTCCCAAGATAAATATATATTCACCAAACTTTAACCAAATTCTGTTATTAAGTAAAACACGAATTTGAAGTATATCTTTAATCTTACACAAAGACCCTATTTCTGGTGTATAACTTTGATCAATAAGATTAACTATTCCTAAAATAGACTTTCACAAAAATCTGGAAAAAAGAATCTCGAAACTAGCGAGCAAAAGATAACGCACGTAGCGATGGTCCGAGCTGCTATCGAGTACGCAGAGTCACGCGAGCTCGCATGAGGTTCAGAAGCTTCGACCCATTTTGATGGCCCAGAAATCCTCACAATACATGCACACACCCCCCCTGCGCTGCTCCACGTAGGAGTGGGAGCATAGCTCACTAAGAGGATGAAGCAAATACCAATATTTCCTTCATAAAACAGCAATCACTTCTTGTTTTGTGGCGAATGTGGAGATACATTCCCTATTATCCATATATGTTTGTGGTTTTCACGTGCCTTCACTTTGAGACCAAACGATATCCTCATTCATTTCAACTCTATTTTGGACAATACTTATAACTGTTGAGAAGCTCTCTTTGGAGGCAGAACACAACGCCCCCAGAAAACATAACTATATGTAACATATATATACATTAATTATGTCCAAGTTAGTTAGCATAAACCCCACGTTTTGCAAAACTCATTTCTTAACCAACAGGATACCCCCACATGAAATGGAGACGGTCGAAAACTCACGAAAAGTTTCCGCGAAATTTCTGCGGTTAAGTCTTGCATAGGATAAGATAGATGTGACCCTTTGAACCTCCCTGTGAAGATTGCACTTAGTCTCCTATGATCTGAGTAGACGCATGTCGCATTGAAGATGCAGCGCAGTGGCGGTGTTGATACGTAAGGACGACAATACACACTCACACAAAGACATCTCCCTGACCTTGTACATCGAGCACTCATAGTCGTATGTCAGTCTATGGTCATGAATACTAGGCCTGAGTTCTGAGAACTCTCTAGAAATGTGCGGCCCCCACAATTCCACTTCGAAGCGACCCCGCACTTCTCTAACTCCACATAGGTGATATCATCTTGAAATCATTAAATAATAATGTTTTGTTGTGATTTCATCTTGAATCATTATGGCTTTGTGATTTGATCTGAATCATTAAGCCATATGTTATTAACCTGTCAACAAGTCACATTTGTTATAGGAATGGACTAGGAAGTTACAAATATTTAGTTAACTCCCCCCCATCATTGAACGTGACTTCCCCCACCACATATCCTATGATTAGCTGTTGTCCTTCTGAACCCATGCATCTGGGATCTCCAGTCAACTGCCGGTTAGGATTTTACGCTTCATAGAAACTCATTCCTTCAAGGGCTTTAGTTCACACATTCTTTAAGACTTAACTAACATAACTCTCTGCTTAACGCCTTTCGTCAGCGGATCCGCGATATTATCCTTGACTTATACATAGTCATTCGAGATAATTGCCTGTTGAGAGTTAGTTGTCGTACGAATTCATGTCGACGACGATATGTCTGGACTTTCCATATATACATTAGCTCATTGAAGCTCCTGCCAAAATTGTCCGATAATTGACTATTCCAATGTATTACTACACCATGGACGTTACGTTTAGCACCTGTTGGGTATGCCTCTACGAATTGTCGTCAGCCATTCCGACCTCTTGTGCCGAATTACTATCTTAACACGCATAAATTAGCTGATTCCATCGGGGACTTACGCTAATAACAGTTTGCATTGGAAAACTTCACAAGATATAGCTGACAGCCTAGTGTAAACAGGATCACTAAGTCGATCTAGAATCCTGTACATGTCAGATATCCAATTTGAGTCACTTGATATCCTTCAATAACCAAGCTGGATATCTTTCATAATGCGCATACAATCGCGACTGTATCTTCAAATAATGAAGTACACCTATGTCATAGCCGTCCCCAATGCTGACATAACTTGAGTTTACTAGTTATACCTACTTAGCCTGTAACAACTATGCTAAATCAGGTCGGCGTACCTCGTATCATTAAGACAATAATAACTACCATAATTCTTGATACTCTAATTGGGCAAACATGCGCGCTCTATTTATAAGAAAGATGCTGTGGGTGTCATGGAGTTATAGCTAGGCCGGAATCCCCCCCGCATTATGGAGTATTAAGAATTTTGTCCACGTAACTGTCGTTGATCAAACAAAAAGTCCATTTTGAGTGTCGTACTGATGCTTCTATCAAGGATCACATCAGCCAAACCCAGGTACCTTTCATGTCAAAAACTCTTGGATTTTCATACATTTCTTTAGATGATATTGAACTTCATCTTGTCTGTTACTGCCAACACGATAAGCATCATCAATCACATTAAACACAAGAATTACATAATCCATCTACTTGTGTCTTTATAACATAAACACACTTGTTGCATCATTAATTTTAATCCACTCGTCTAAGCATGCTGGTCAAATTTTTGATGCCACTTGTTTGGGAGCTTGCTTTAAAACCATATAATGACATTAACAAGCCTGACAAACTTTGTTCTCATTGTCCAGGACTACGAAACCCTCAGTTGGTTCAGTAAATTTCTTCTATCTAAACCCCCGTTGCGTTAGAAAAGCCGTTTCACATCCATTTGGTAGAACTTCCAAATTTCTAAAGCGGCAATAGCAAGTAGTCATCGTCTGATAGAGGTTATTCCGAGTTAACAGGCGAATAGTATCAAATAATCGTAGACCTTCACTGTTGTCTATCCTTTCGATTACCCAATCTTGCTTTGTACTTGTCAATGGTCGCCATCGGATACTTTCATCTTCTTCTTGAAGACAGTCCATTTTATAGCCTAGTGGTTGATACAACGAATGGGGTAAATCCACGAGCTCCACAAGTATGATTTTGGTCAAAATTAGAATCGTATCTTCACTATTTTAATGGCTTCTTTGCCATTGAGGACGCCTTCCGAGGAGTGACATGATCTTGATAAGAAAGTAGAGAATGTCTACCATAACAAGAAAACAAATCGGTCAAACAATTTCTCGGATTTCTATCGCCCTTTGCGTTGCTTCTAGCGTTCAACCTGCTTCTTGCCTCGACTTGATCTTGTGCTCTCATCTTGGAGATGCAGTATCATCTCGATTTCTCTTGATCTTGGACAACATCGTCATCTATTCTAGATGAGCTTCCGAGTTTCCTTGCGTCTCAAACAAGAGAAATATATACTTCAAAGAAGAGCATTCCTTGATTCCGGAATTATAGAACCTTTAGTATATCCGGGAATTTTGTCGAATATGAAAGATGGAAACGATAAGCACAACTGCGTATCCCTAGCATATCCATGAGGTATACAATCACAGATTTAGCTCCAATCTTTTCTTGATCCTCTTCTGT
>LBNU01010332.1:0-15623 GCA_014162995.1 Artemisia annua
CACCCGTGCTTATTTGTCCTACCTTGCAAGATCGGTAATTCGGAGGCTTATGACACATTAGCCGATCTTGGATCAAGCCCTAACTTACTTCCACTACCTCTTTATACCACCCTCAAACTAGGAAAGCTAGAAGAAACTGAGGTAATAATAGGTTTAGCGGACGGAAGTGTAGCATACCCGGTTAGAGTAGTAAAGGACGTGGTAGTACACATAGGGAAATTAACAATTTTAGCCGATTTCCACGTCCTTGACATGGTTAGCGACCCCACATGCCCTTTGTTGATAGGAAGAGGATTTCTAGCCACCGCAAGTGCTACGATTGATTGTAAAGAATCTAAGATAGCGGTAGGGGAAGGAGAAACTTGGTCGGTATATGATGTTAAGAAATACGCCTATGACATCCTTGAGGAACCAACAGATGTTAATAGGAGATCCTCTAGATACGGACCATGGTTAGATGGAGACTTCATAGGACCCCAACGCCCATTCTACCTAGAAGATGACTTTGTTAACCGAACACATACGGTAGAGCAACTTTTGGCTAGGGACACCGAATTAGACCCCTTTGAAGATCCCCTAGTTTTTAGAAAGATGACTGACTTCCTAGGAGTTTTGCCAATGAACCTAGCATTGAATAAGTGGAAATGCGAGGATGATAAACATAAATGGAATTGGGAAAAGCCACCTAAGGAAGGAGATGGATCATGGCACATAAGGATGACATTATATGATCCGGATGGAGAGAAGTTTGAGAGGACATATCTCACCAAACGCACCAATAGGAAACTTCCAACCAAAATCAACCCTAAAGATGTCCTCGATGCGGAACTCACCTACGTAGGGTAGAGTGACTTTGAGTCTAGCTACAAGACTCGTTAATAAAGAAAAGCGCTTCTTGGGAGGCAACCCAAGCTTTATTTGTTTTGTTTGTTTGATTTTATTTGTTTCCGTATGTATGTTTTATTTTTATCTCTAATAATTCATGTTTCAAATTAAATTGTGAAAATGCTTTATTTTGTTTTTAACTTCGTCTTAACTACATATAAAGGTATTTTGCAAAAGATAAGTGTAAGGGAAATCTAAATTTGTTTATAAGAACGAATTGGACATGAATTGTAGCGATATAAAATGAACATACATATTAGTATTTGTTTGAGTCAAATGCTTGTATCGAGTCATAATGAAATTTTGCAGGATTCTAGGAATTAAGGTAATTGTTTTTCCAGAAATTTTCCGGAAACTAAATATAAGAATTCTGTCAGATCAATTCTGACGGCGTCAGCCTTTAAAAGCTGACGGCGTTAGGTACTGATTCCCGAAAAAGTTTTTAAAATTTAGTTTTTTTCCTGCCGGATTATAAAAATTACTGCATCTTTAATTCCAGGAATCTGCAAAACTTTCATTCCACAAGCATTATATCCATATATAGATTTTGCCGCCGATTTTACGCAAGGTTTGCCTAGATTGTTTTCTCAGGTTTAACAGGTTACATTGGACAAGAAGATGAACATGGAATCAAGTTCATGACATCAAGCTTTGGCGTCGCTTTGATCTTGGAGCTTTTACATCGTCTTGGAAGAAGATCTAACCATGTTACCACACGATCCACATCAAACGAATCAGGGGAGTATTTGTTTCATTCTTTCATTTTCTCTACTTTTACATCTTTTATGTGAACATTGGGGACAATGTTCGGTTTAAGTGTAAGGGGGTAAATGAAGACACCTTAGAAAATGCTATTACGCTTGATTTTTGTTTTGTTTAATGGTAGATGTGTAATAAAACTGAGAGAAATATTTGTTAGGGCAATTTTAGCGCCAAATTTAAATTTTTTTACAACTTATAGGAGTGAAACTTTAGGTATAATAAGCGTCTCATGGATAGGGAATTGTATGACTAGCACAAAAACCGTACAACTCAAAAAATTTCTCCCAAATATGTGAGGTTCACCCCTAGAATTGGTAGGAAAAGCATTCATTTTTTGTGCTTGTGTATGTACTGGTAGTTTATAGTTTCTAGAACTTGCGTTAGTGACCATCCCAAATCCACAAGTGAGACTACATTCGTGTAGTTAGATTTACTACATGATAAGAGGCATTAGGATAACCCATGTTTTACACCCGTATTATAATTACATTGACTTCATTGGTCAAGTAATTCTCCCACACCTTAGCGATGTACTCATTTTTAGTACACGATACCCCTAGTACGCCCCTCAGAGCCTATCTTTTCGTTTCTAACTTTAAGCATCTTACTTAAAGGAAGAATTTGTTTACAATTCACCCCAAAAGTACACCCAAATCGCCTTAGCCTACCTTGTATGCACTCATCTTTAGTGCATTATTGTGACAACATTTGTTTAAACCCTTAGTTAATTGTCTTATTGATTACATGGTTGCTAAGTCGAGTCATATCCTTGTACATATTGTTTTAGGACGATTGGGACTCATGGGTAAAGTACTAATGTAATGGAGTAATGGGGAAGAAGTCAATTATTACCCCCGTATGTGCGTTAATATTTTAAAGTACTCCAAGTTTTTCAATTATCTTAATTCGATTCATTAGAATAGTTTATTGTAAAGTATGTAAAAGTTCAAGTGTAAGTGGAGAACCGAGGCCCCTATGATGTATTATTTTGGATGGTAGGGTAAGAGTGTATAAAAAGAAAAATCAAAAAAACAAGAAAAACGAAAAAAATTGGGAAAAAGAAAAGTAGAAAAAACATACGGACTACCATCCCGTTTCATTTTATCTTTATTTATGTTTATGTTATTTTCTTTTTAGCTTAAGTCGAGTCGAGTCTTGGCTTAGCAACGCCACCTTGTGCATGTATTTGATCAAGATAATTAAATCGCCACCACTAAAAATACCCTTTATTCTAACAAAACCGTGTTTATCATATCCCTACACCTAACGTTATAACCCTTGAAAAGCCCTCTTCTTCTTTTTTTCTTTTTTTTTTAAAAAAAAAAGGTAAATATTATTTCCACTAAAAAATATAAACAGAAACCAACCCATGGCAAACCATGAACACACTCATGGAGCATAAGATGGGCAATACAGACTCAAAAAATAAAAATACAACTCAACTAAACAATACAATAAGCCTAATTCATACTGAGGTCACAATAAAGAAATCCAACAATAAGCAACATACTAACAAGCCCAACCCACAGAAACTAATTAGCAGCCCAAAATATAATGCCATCAATAGACCAGCCATCCAAAAGAGAGTGCAATGAAACCCCTAACCAACCAAAGCAAATCACAATTCAGAAGCAAGGGATGGGGGAGCAAATAGGATCCAGAATAACTCTAGGTAGGAAACCACTTTGCAAGGGAATAAAAACCTTTAACAATCATAAGAGTGATCTTCAGTAGCAGGACATCTCTACATCAGCATATCCAACTAAAAAAGACAACTACTTATAAGAGAAAGGCTCATTCCTAGGAAAGTTAGCCATCTACCGAACCATAATCAAACCAAGCCCACACCAAACAACCATAACCAAGTACTTGACTTTAGGAAAGACAAGAAATCCAGAGCAGAGCATAAAATCTTCCAAGGAATAGAAGAAATCAAGCCAAAAATGCATAAAGTCCCCATGACAGTGATTTAAAACCGCCAAATAACACCATCAGACCATATAGGAAACCAGCTAGAGTCTACTAACTTAAGAACTAAAAAGCAAACTCCTTTAGTAGCATTTAGCACTTCATCTACACATAAACAGCTAAAAAGGAGAAGCTTATAGCCTAAGCTTTCAACTACTAAGCTTAGCCATCTATAACCATAAACCCAAATATCCACCATGAACACTTTATTACAATCCCACATACCAGTACTGACCATATTTCTCCACTCACAACATAGGCTATTCATGAGCTTATGCAGATATCTCATATAGCAGTAATTCATAATAAAGAAGACTGTTCAAAAGAGTGTAAAGTCAAGGGGAAATTCCAGACAGTAGAGGCATCCTTCACATCATTAGAAACCTTGAGAATCTTGAGGCCCATGAGTCTAAGCCTGATAGTTTCAGTGATAAGAGAGAATAATGCTTCATCTGATCTAGCACATTTCTTAAAAATTCTAAAATTTCTTTCCTGCCAGATAAAGTACACCACTGCCCCAAACATCAGTCTTTGAATAATGCTCCAAATTTTATTGCTAGCAGCTTTGTTTACCATTCTAGAAACAACTTCACCCCAAACACATGACAAATCATCTAATTTAGCCATAACTTTCAACATTTCCCAAAGTCTTCTTGAAAATTCACAAGCAAAGAAGAGATGACTGTGAGAGTCTTTGCAAGAGTTACAAAAAGGACAAGACATATCCTGAACATTAAGCCACTTTGATAATCTGTCATGAGTCTTTAGCTTGCCTTTAATTGCCATCCATAGCACAAAAGAATGCCTAGGGATACACTGGGAGAACCATACATGTTTAAACCAGATAACTTTGGGGGAATTGCTTCTAGTTCCTTTCCAAATCTCCTTAATACTAAAACATTTCTCTTTACCTTTATTGTTAACCCAAACAGCTCTGTCATCAATATCACTATGAAGAACAGGAACAGGAATATTAAGCTCATCATTAAATTTATTACCCCACTGCCTTGGCCAAATCCAGTTATGACCCTAATCATATCAATAACTTTAGTTTTGAGACTAAGATTAGAAAGCACAATCTCTCTTTGGTCAATAGTTTTACTCAAAGGGCCCTGATCATGCCATTGATCAAACCAAATGTTACAAGAATGCCTATTACCTAACTTGCATCTCACAAACTTTCTAATATTACTCCTCAGGCCAAGAAACTGTTTCCAGCACCAGGATGAGTTCATATTAGCATCCAAACTCCATAAACTATTACCCTTTAACCAATACAGATTCACCCACTTAACCCATACAGAATTTTTGTTAGAAATAATGTTCCATAAGTGTTTTGACATGAGAGCCTCATTCCATTTTTGTAATGGTTTGAGTCCAAGTCTCCCTTGACTCTTAGGCAAGCATATATCCTTCCAAGAAACACCAGTACTGCCATCATCTTTATCACTCCCAGCCCAAAGGAAACTCTTAAGCATAGTATCAATAGATTCACAGACATTAATAGGGAGGAGAAAGATGGAGGCCCAGTATACCTGTAATGAGGATAAGATGGAAGCAATGAGCTGAAGTCTCCCAGCATATGAAAGACACTTGTTCCTCCAATCATTTATCCTTTTTCTGACACTTTCAATAAGAACTTTGCAATCATCCTTATATAACCTTCTAGAAACCAGAGGCACCCCAAGATATCTAGCTGGCAAGTCACCCTCATTGAAAGGCATCACCATGAGAATCTTGCATTTAACATCATTTGGAACATTCCCAAAATACACAGTACTCTTAGTCATGCTAGGGTATAAACCAGAAGTGAGGCTAAATCATACAGAGCTTTCCTCATCACAGAAGCAGAGTACAAATCAGCATTGCAGAGAAGCATTAGATCATCAGCAAAGCAGAGATGGGTAATGCCCATTTCTTTGCAACCCCAATGATACTTAAATCTTTTTTCTAGCTTAATTTTCCTTTTAACCATAAGGTTAAAAACTTCCATAATAATAGTAAAGAGGTAAAGTGAAACTGGATCACATTGCCTCAGTCCCCTTTTAGCTTTGAAAAACCCAAAAGAATCTTCATTAACATTAATAGAAAATGAGGCAGAAGACAAACACAATAGAATCCAGTTCACCATTTTACTGTGGAATCCAAAGTTCTCAAGAGAAAGCTTCAAGAAGTCCCAAGAAACAGTGTCATAAGCTTTTTGTATGTCTACTTTAAAAGCACATCTTTTAACTCTCTTTTTCTTCCAATTATACCCATTCATTAACTCTTGAATTAACAAGATATTGTCACTGATCTGTCTACCTCCAATAAATGCACCCTGATTGCTATCCACCAGCTCACCTAGAACACCCTTGATTCTGTTTGTGATAACTTTGCTACTGCACTTGTAGACAACTCCACAACAAGCAATAGGCCTGTAATCTGACACCTTTCTAGGACTTTTAGACTTAGACACAAGAGAAATGATAGTGTTATTTAACTCTCCTAACATCTTGCCACTAGAAAAGAATTCTTTAACAGCCCTGCACACATCACCACCAACAACATCCCATGAAGCTTTGAAAAACTTTGAAGTATAGCCATCAGGTCCAGGGGCTTTGTTGTCATCAATATCAAAAATTGCAGACTTGATCTCCTCATTTGAAACAGGCCCAACCATCTTAAGTGCATCTTCCTCACTAATCTTTTTAGTAAACAAACCAGCAATGTCTTCCACAGGATAAGTATCACCTTCAATTCCAAAAATTCCTTGAAAATGTTCCACAAACTTGTCAGCAACCTTATGACCACTAAAACATCTTCCATCATCATCATAAACAGATTCAATCCTACTCTTACTTAGCCTCCCTTTGATTGCATTATGGAAGTAGGCATTGTTCTGATCACCTTCCTTAAGCCACTCAATTTTAGATTTTTGCCTCAAAAACTTTTCTTCATCCAAAAGAGCACTCTTATAAGCATTAGAGTACACAATCTCTTCCTCTCTTAGAACAGGACAATTAGGATTTTTATCAAGATCCATTTGAACTCTTTGCAACTCCACTTTCAACAGTTTAACATTATCAAAAACATTCCCATTACTTCTATTTAACTTCCTCATGTGTTTCTTCAAAAATTTGAGTCTTCTGGCCAGTACAACATAGCAAAACCATCAACTGGAACACACCATTTTTCTTTGACAGTCTCTAAAAAGCAAGCTTTCTCAGCCAGAAAGTTCATAAACCTAAAGGTTCTGGGCTTCTTTGAGTGAACATTACCAAGAGTAAGAATAGTTGGGCTATGGTCAGAGATCAAATATGGAAGAAAATTAGCAAAGCTATCTTTAAATTCTTCCAAGAAGTGACTATTGCCCATAATTCTATCCAATTTCTTCAAAATTCCCAATTCAGGGTTCTTCTTTTTCTGAATCCAAGTGAAGAACATTCCCATCATAGAAATATCCTCCATATTTAGAGACTCAACACAGTCCCTAAAATCTTGCACCCCATAATTATTATTAACATTACCTTTAGAATACTCATCATCAAATAAAGTAACATTGAAGTCACCAAGTAAGACCCAAGGATAGTTACCAGCAGTGATCTTGTGATCTTCAAGGTTCCTCCAAAGATTAAGTCTGGCCTTTACATTATTTTCCCCATAAATGAAAGACACATACAGAGAACTACCATTATCAACAGAAGTAACTAAGAAGTGAATGACTTAGTCACTCTTAGATATCATAGAAGCAGTGAAGATATTAGGATCCCAGCCAACAACGATCCTACATCCCTTACTACTTTCAATACTATTAGATTCCCAACACTACCTATCAAGAATATTCTCACAGACTGACTTAACAAATTTCTTGTTCAGTCTAGTTTCAATGATACCACACATACTAATACTATTATTAACAATAAGATTTCTAACTTCATCTTGCTTAGAGGTTTCAGACATACCTCTAATGTTCCATGAAGCTATTTTGATCCCCATTAAATAGAAAGATTGCTAGATGCAGTAGTACTCTGCATCTGAACCATGTTAGTATCCATAACATTAGCTACATTATTCTGGGTCATAAAACTAGCATGAGCAGAAGTATCATCAGCTAACTCATCCATCATAGCTTCTCTACCACTGACCCCAACTTGTTCTTTGACACCTTCATTCTTCAGCTTAAAAAAGTATTCCAACATCTCATCCGTCCATTGGTTCTTAAGATCTTCAGTAAAAGGAGTGTTGAGGCTAATAAATAACTCCACTTCCAGTAACTGTTTACTAGTAGTAAGATCTTGTATTCTCCCCAATTCCATTCTGTACATATCATCATAAAGGCTAGACAAAACTACATTACTAGCTTGCCCAGATTTCTTCATCCTTTCACTCATCATCTCCTTTGCTTTCTTATTAGCATTAGAACCAATGCTTCTATTACTGATCGAGGCAAACTAGCTAGTGAAAGCAAGAACCTCGGGTCGTAGTCCCAACGAGGGTTGAAATGGATCTTGTCACTCGAGTCGTGAGTTATGTGAAGTGAATTGGTTTAAAAAATGTGATTTAGTTGTTGTTACACTACTAAAGGTTGTTTAAAACTTAAATGAAATAAAAACAAGATAATGAGAAATAAGTTGAATGATAAAAGAAAACATAAGTTGAATAAAACGTAAAGAAAATGAACTAAGAAAGTAAGAAAGATTAAGTAAAGAAAAGAAATGAAAATGAAATAAGAAATGTAAAATGTTTTTGGTTTTTAACTTTAATAAATGAAAGAAAAGAAAAGAAAACGTTTAAAAGAAAATAAAAGAAGTGAAAATAAAAATAAACTAAGTTAAAAGATTTAAAAGAAAATTCGACAGAGTAACGGTAGGAAATGAATTAAAGAAAACTCCACTCGATAAACGATGGAGTGTAAATAAGCCTAGCTCGGCTTTAGAAATAAACAAGACACGACACAAAAGAAATTAAGACTCGAAAACTAAAATGAACAAAACTCAAACTCGCTAAAGAAAAATGAAACTTGCAAACAAACAAAAACCCAAACTCGCTAAAGAAAAATGAAACTCGCTAGCTTAATAAAAATCATCAAACTCGCTAAGGAACAAAAACCAAACTCGCTAGCTTAAAAATGACACCAAACTCGCTAATCTTTGCAAAAGCACCAAACTCGCTGGAACCAAACTCGCTACAATTTAAAAAGCACTAAACTCGCTGGAATTAAATCAAACTCGCTAAGGACCACTATCAAACTCGCTAGCCAAGTTTTGAAACTCGCTAGCAAAACAGCATACTCGCTGGGAAACAAACTCCATACTCGCTAGAACATGTGAAACTCGCTAGGAAGAAAAAGAAAAGAACCATACTCTCTAAACCCTAAATCCCTACTCGCTATTTTTGTGTTTTAAAGGGAAATGAAATATTTTTACGTAAGAACTTTATGGAAACTTATTAGAAACTTATTTAGACACAACAATAAGCAAAACCAACATTCAAAATAAGCTATAGAAGCTCAACGAATTCAAAATAAGCTAAACATATTTCTAGGGCTTGTAACTAAAAAGCTACTATTAAACGTAAAAGAAAAATTAAAAGGCAAAGAAAACTTATAGAAAACTTAATATTAAACTAGATAAAAACTTTTAAAGAAGCTTTTACAAGCTAACAAAACCCAAATAAGCTCAAGTCATCATAAAGAGGCACGAAAATTTCTTTTCATGCAAAGGTGGTGCAAGACTTATGTAAGCTTATTTTGGATCAAGATAGAAGTAAAGAAGCTTGAATAAGATGAAAAGCAATAAAAGAAAGATTGAAATAAGCTAGGAAATAAGCAAAGTAAGAAGATTAAGACATAAAGTTAAAAGCTTGCATTAAGAAAACATTACACTACAACTTTGAAAATAAGCTAAGAAAAAACTAAAAACTAACTCTAGCTAACCACTCTAAAATGAAGCCTAAGGGGAGTATTTAAGGGAGCCATGGAGGCTTGCCTTGTTTACACTTTGACACTTAGCCCCTTGATCTTCTAAATTAAGTGAATTCTAAGCATAAACTAGAGATACAACGCTTTTAAACTTTCTAAAACTACAACTTGAGTCCTTGTAACTTTGAGGTGATGTGTTGACGAGATTTCCAAAGATCTTCAATAGTATAAAAGTGATCACTTGCTCGGATTTAGAAAGTTTAACTTCATAATCATCTTGGAGCTTTGATTAAGCGTCTCTTGTACTTTCTTGAGCCTTTGAGAAATAATTCGTCTTCACGGGCTTTTCACAAGTAAATTTCATCTTTAACTTCACTTTCAAACTCTTTTCCACATCTCGTGCTCGTTTTGGGCTTTTAGGTTGCTTTTCATGATGTTTTTGCAATATCCTTACCTGCACAGTCATAAACACAAAAACACGATATCTTTGGCTTTGAACGTTAGTTTTTGGTCTATAATAGTCTAATAATGGTGAATAAAAGGTATGTGAATAAGCACATATCAAAATCCCCCAGACTAAGGTATTGCGTGTCCTCACGCAATGTAATCACATCACGCCTTAAGGATAAATAATTTCAAAACCTCTCCTTACTAACTTTGAAAAGTAGCAAAACGTTCAAGAGAAATTCGAAATCATTTATTCCCTAAAACGCCCCGGCTTTCCGTATTTTGACTATGTACATCATATATTATACTACTTTAGCATATGACGGTGTGAATGACTTTCATTATCTTTTGATAACGATTAAGGGTCATAGAGCAAGAACACGATTCATAGAAAAGTGACCGATTGGATAAAATTCATCGTCCCTGATTTTTCACAAGTCCCAAACTAAGTGCAAAAACGAGATCACCGTTTACTTAGACGCTAGATACCAATACCACTCATGGAAGTTACTTGTGTGTGGTCACCTTCCGCTCCCAGATCTTAGTGCATCTAGAATTTTTTAATTGATTTGAGAAATGAATTGCTTCATATTTTCTCGTTTCAATATGATTTAGTCCGATAAAGATACCAAATTCAATCGCTAAGTAGTTATCGATCTTCCCTTAAGAAGGTTTGCAAGAGAAATGTGGTCCACATCAAGGACATTGGATACATACAAAGACTTTGGAATACATCAAAAATAGACATAAGTTGGCGAGTACATTTCACGTGCACCTCATGCGCCCGATCTAGGATCGTAACATGCACCTCACGCGCGACCAACTTAGTCTTAACACTAGAACTCATGATCCATAAATCTTCAACATACATCCTTATTCTTTCTTTTCTTTTTCTTTTTTTCATTTTTCTTTTCTTTTTCTTTTTCTTTTCTTGATACCTTTTTTTTCACTTTTTTCTTTCTTTTTCTTGCCTTAGTAACTTCTCAACTCCGAACCTTCACGGTTTCAATCCAAGACCTACCGCCAACTGCTAGGGTTGGAATCTAGGATCCAAGGTCCGATCTCAATCCGAAGTCTTAAAGCACCTTAGCTCATACATATCAACGGGCTTTTGGGTAGCTCCGAAACCACATGCGTACTACGCTTATTCAACGATATACAATACAACTCAACTGACGTGTATCCATGATGTGTACCCAATTTCCCAAGCAAAGATTCTCTTAAGAAGATAAAGAACTACTCATCGGCTAAACCTAACATCTTTAATTAGCACACAAGATATGGGGTGAAACAAGCTGATGGGAACGAAAGGCCACAAGTACCTTCGATGAGCTTTAAAGAGAACCACTACTCCACGTATGGTAACTAACTTCTAAATAAACACTATCATATCTCATTCTCCGCATTTTGAAAATCTCAAATAATGAGATCCGCGGATACTTAGCCGATAATTTTAAGCCATGCATATATAAAGTAAAGTACGGGAGCCGACAAAAGAGTAGCTCCTTGTGTACAAAACTAGCAAAAGCTTTTATGATCATCTTTGGTTAAGGGAACATGCTAGGGCTCAACACGCCCGGATCAAGTCAAAATTTTTATTCCCACTCTTACCTAGTAGGAAAGTCAAACTCGGTGTCAAAACTTTTATTCTATTTTTGTATTTTTATATTTTTCTCATTTTTTTGTGCTTTTTGCTTTGAAAATTTTCAAAATTTTTCAATTTTTTTGGATTTTTGAGGAAAACGGGGTTGCGTAAGTAAACGACAAAGATGAAAGTGCTAGGTCAATCAAATCGAAGATTCACCCCCCCAGACTAAAGATAAACATTGTCCTCAATGTTTTCAAGGTAAGGGTAATCCTAACAATAAATCTAAGGCCGTTTATTAAGTATGCCAAAGATACCATTAGTCGATAAGATTTGGATATAGGATTTCCAAGCAAGCAGCAAGACATGGGACTCGAGTGGAGATGAGACGATCCACGAGCACGAGAGTCATCATGAATTGGAGAAATCCTGCACAAACACAAACAACCAAGCAAACACAAGATTGGAAGAGGTCGCCCTCCTCGCGTTACTTATTAGAAACTAGAAAACATAGATGGATAAGCATGGGGTGCCTCCCACGAAGCGCTTTGTTTTTGATCATCGAGTCACTTAGCTTGACTCTATCCCCGAATTTAGTTGTCCTTGGGGAAAGTTTGGAGATCCGGGATCACCAAAGGTAGATCCCCTCCAAAGTAGTGTTTCAAACGATGACCGTTTACCTTAAAATGTTCCCCATTTTGGTTAAAAAGTTCAACAGTACCATAAGGAAAAACTTGGGCAACGGTAAACGGTCCAGACCAACGGGACTTTAGCTTTCCAGAAAATATTTTTAACCTTGAGTTAAAAAGCAAAACTTGATCACCGACATTAAAAACACGATTTTTGATTTTTGAATCATGAATCCGTTTTGTTTTCTCCTTATAAATCAAAGAATTTTCATAAGCTTGATCTCGGAGTTCATTCAACTCATTCAACTGGATTTTTCGGTGATCACCCGCGGTTTTTAAATCATAATTCACATGTTTTAAAGCCCAGTAGGCGCGATGCTCTAGCTCAATCGGAAGATGACATGCCTTTCCGTACACGAGCTTGTAAGGGGTACAACCAATTGGTGTTTTATAAGCTGTGCGGAAGGCCCAGAGTGCATCATCTAACTTGTCCGACCAAGAAGAACGATTCTCACCCACGGTTCTTTCCAAAATTCTTTTTAGACCACGATTCGACACCTCGACTTGACCACTAGTTTGAGGATGATAAGCGGTACTAAGTCGATGGGTAACACCATATTTTGACATAACTTTTGAAAATCGGTCATTACAAAAATGAGTTCCACGGTCACTGATAATAGCTCGAGGTGTACCGAATCTGGCAAACAAACTTTTCAAAAATTTTACAACCACTCGGGCGTCGTTAGTTGGAAAAGCTTTTGCTTCAACCCATTTAGAAAGATAATCGACTGCCACGAGGATGTATTTGTTTTTGTTTGAAGATGGAAATGGTCCCATGAAATCGATTCCCCAAACGTCAAAGATTTCACAAACTTGGATGGAGTTTTGAGGCATCTCATCCCGCTGTGAAATTTTTCCTTGTCGTTGGCACGCGTCACAAGACTTCACCAGGTCCTGTGCATCGCGGTAGATCGAAGGCCAGAAGAAACCGGAGTCAAAAACTTTTTTAGCCGTAAAATTAGCACCATGATGTCCCCCTGTGGGTCCATTATGGCATGCCAGCAAAATAGCTTCGGCCTCTTTACCATGGACACATCTCCGAATGATTTGGTCCGCACAAATTTTGAACAAATAAGGGTCTTCCCAAAAATAATGTTTCACATCTTTGAAAAATTTCTTTTTGGCCTGGGTCGACATTCCTTTTCTTATAAAATTCCCTGCATGATAGTTTGCAAAATCGGCAAACCATGGGGTACTAGAATCACCAAGTGACACGCTCCCAAGGGCCTCAAGAGGAAATGAGTCATCAATATCCTTTTTCTCGAGCACGCCTTGGTGAGGATTTTCAAGACGGGACAAATGGTCGGCAGCTAGGTTCTCCGATCCTTTTTTATCTCTAATTTCAACTTTAAATTCTTTTAAAAGGAGAACCCAGCGCATAAGTCTTGGTTTGGCGTCTTGGTTTGGTCATTAAATATTTTAGGGCTGAATGGTCCGTATACACTATGCATTTCTTTAAAAGAAGATATGGTCGAAATTTTTCAAAAGCATAAATGACTACCAACATCTCTTTTTAAGTTGTGGTGTAATGAAACTGAGCACTGTTCATGGTTTTGCTTGCATAGTGTATAGGTCGAAAATATTTGTCCTTTCGTTGCCCCAGGACTGCCCCAATTGCATAATCACTAGCATCACACATTAATTCAAAGGGCAAATCCCAATCGGGGGCAACTAAAATAGGAGCCTCCGTCAACTTCTTTTTAAGGGTATTAAATGCTTCAATGCACTCATTGGTGAAGATGAACGGGGCTTCCTTTTCTAAAAGGTGAGTCAATGGTCGGGCTATTTTGGAAAAGTCTTGTATGAAACGTCTATAAAAGCCAGCATGACCGAGGAAACTTCGAATTCCCTTGACGGTCGTGGGATGAGGTAATTTTGCGATAACATCGACTTTGGCTCGGTCCACCTCAATCCCGGCTTTTGAGATTTTATGGCCGAGGACTATACCTTCTTTAACCATAAAGTGGCACTTCTCCCAATTTAGAACTAGGTTAGTGTCTTCACACCTTTGGAGCATTTGTTCTAAATGGGAGAGACAAGACGAAAATGAATCACCATACACGGAAAAATAATCCATAAAAACCTCCATTGTCTTCCCGATCATGTTTTGAAAAATGGCGGTCATACATCTCTGGAACGTGCCTGGGGCATTGCATAAGCCGAAGGGCATACGTCGATAGGCAAACATTCCATAGGGACAAGTAAAAGTGGTCTTCTCTTGATCGGGAGGATCAATGGGAATTTGAAAATAGCCAGAAAAACCATCAAGAAAACAATAAAACTCATTTCCTGCAAGTCGTTCAATCATTTGATCCATGAAAGGAAGCGGAAAATGGTCCTTTCGAGTTGCTTCATTGAGCTTTCGATAGTCGATGCACACTCTCCAACCGGTTACGAGACGTGTTGGAATAAGCTCATCATCATCATTCGTAATGACAGTCATACCACCCTTCTTTGGCACACAATGGACCGGGCTAACCCATGAGCTATCAGAAATTGGGTAAATCATTCCAGCGTCGAGTAATTTGATTACTTCATTCTTGATTACATCATGGATTTTTGGGTTAACTCGTCTTTGTTGTTGGATGGACGGCTTGGCATTGTTTTCAAGTAAAATCTTGTGGGTGCAAAAACGAGGATCTATGCCTTTGATGTCGGAAATACGCCATGCGATGGCATTTTTGTGCTTTTTAAGCATGTCGACGAGACGGTTCTTCTCCTCATCTTGTAGGTGTTTGGAAATAATGACGGGAAGTTTGTCGGTTCCTTCTAAAAAAGCGTATTCAAGATGAGGAGGCAATTCTTTAAGCTCTAGTTTTGGAAGTTTTTCTTCAGATGGCTCGACCTTTTTGACTTCTTCAACAAAGAGTTTCTTCGGAGGGAGAGGTGAAAAAGGATCTTCATTCAAAAGTTGTTCAAGCATAAGAATGTCTCCCTCCGGATCATAATAAGAATCATCATCATCGCCAACAAATGAAGATATATCTATGGAGAAAAATTCATCGACTTCTTCCAAAAAGAGGAAGTCACCTCCTTCAAATGGAGTGAAGGAAGGGGAAGAGTCGGCAATTATGGGTTGAAAGGTAGGTGAAGAATCATCAATAGAAGGTGAAGGGGTATAATTATTTGAAGGGGTGGAGGAAGAAGAAGTGGGATTGCCACTTGAAAATCCGAGTATCTCTTGGGAATATTCTTCAGAAAGTTCATCAACTTCATCAAGGATATCGATTTTGCTTATGGTCATGGGCTCATCGGTGGAGGAATATCTTGCTGTTTGATCCAAGTTAAATGTAACGGCTTCGTGACCATCTCGCAAGGTTATTTCTTCATCGTACACATCAATCAAAGGACGGCCCGTCTTTAGGAAACCTCGTCCGAGAATGAG
>LBNU01010332.1:22382-35173 GCA_014162995.1 Artemisia annua
TTATTATTATTATTATTATTATTATTATTATTATTATTATTATTATTATTATTATTATTATTATTATTTTTATATAAAGAAATTGAGATGATGATGGAATATGTTTTCCCTATTGGTTTGATTTGCCGATATGATGGCTAAATTGTATTAGCTCTATCTGATCATTTATTTAATTTTATAAAAAATCTTTATAATCAAACCCAACCTTCATCATAAATCCCACCAACCCGTACCCTCACCCTCCCACCACCGAAACTGCCATCACCACCAATTTGGGTTTTGGTGGTTGTGGTGGCTTCTAATTTTTCAAAGACAAAACCCACTATGATTTCTTGAAAACTTCAACCAAAACATCTTAGATAATCAAAACCCAGCACCATCATAATCAAAACATTATTTTCTTCAACCCCCACCTTCATAATCAAAACCCACCACTAATCCCCCTCCCTACTGCTACCACCATAAAGCCCTCACCTCTCTCTACTACCACCACCAGAAAACCCTTGTCGCCGCCACCACCAACCCTCCCCTCTCCCTACTGCCATCATCAGAAAACCCTCGCACCATCACCACCAGATCTGGTACAAAAGCACACATAATGATCTGCAATCTCCAACACTTCCGGCGAAACCACTGTTGTCCTTTACTACTTCCGACCACCACCTCTTTCATTTCCAGATCTTCTCCTGTGTAGATCCAAGTCGCTGGGATCTTGGGTTCAATATCGTGTTTAGGGTTAGGGTTCTTATTTGAGTTAATGGTAGTTTGGTTATGTAGTGGTTGCGGGTTATTATGGTGTTAGCCTTGGGGAGGTTGGGGCGCCGTGGTGGTCGACGGCGGGCTTGCCGACCGAATTATTCTAGTGTAAGAAAGATGGAGAGAAATTTGGGATAAGTGTGTTTTTTTGTGTTGAGTGAATAAGTGAGTGTGTGGTTTGTTTATTTTTTTATAAAAAATATATTGAAATGACAAAAACAACCTTCTACTTAACAGTCAAACTACCAGAGTTACGGTCAAGGGACCAAACCCGTATGGGTTGTAAACCACGGGGACCAAACCTGATGAAAATAAACTTCACGGACGATTCTTGATTGACCCGGCAAACCACAGGGACGAATTATGATATTTACTCTAAGTGAAAAGTGGCAATAAGTGATTATTTTGGAAAAACAAACAAGGCCTTAGATGGGTTGGAGCCATTTCTCTTGAAATTATTAGAAAATTGTATTTATGTGCCTACGAGGTCTTTTCTTTTTCTTTTTTTTTTTCTTTGCCCAATTTCCATGCTTGTGCAGTTGTGCTTATACTCACATGTTCTCCTTGCTACTTATGCTTTCATATACTTTGTCGGAGGTCTACCTGGAAGCAGTCTCCCTACTATCGGGTTACTCAAATGTAGAGGTATGATATGTCTACATTATATCTCCCCATACCCCATTCAGGCAGGATTTGAGTATCACCGTCGTCGTTGTATGTACCTATTGCTACTACTTCCACACCTAAAGAACCCTATTTCAAAACTATTACTTCAATGGTCAAATAATGATGGTAAACTTGTCAATCAAGACAACAGGCTCAAAACTTATAATTTCTTGTCTTCCATATGAAACCATGCAATATGTACTTAGAATGTAAAACATCTAATAAAATATGGGTAATCTATTTAAAACTCAAATTTGATGTCTTCAAAAATGTTTCAAGTACACCCTAGGTACTTTCTTATGAATACGAATCAATTCCAAATTTATCAATCTTACTACTAAAAAAAAAAAAAAAAAAAAAAAAAAAAAAAAAAAAAAAAAAAAAAAAATCGAATGGTTATACCAAAAAGTGGTTAAACATATTCACAAGTGCAATAAAATGTGTATATATAACTATGTATAAAGTTCATATTGGGTTTAGGTCATTAAATAGGAACATACATTTTTCATGGTTTTGGCACGTTTGTATGACGTGTTGTACTTCAAATGTGACATGTGTCACTGATTTATATGTGGCACGTTACACAAATGTGTATACTGTGACATTTTTTGAAAGTTATTTAGTGGAACACTTTTTAGTTTACATACCAAAATGATACTCCAGAGAACTTACGTTGCTATTTAATGACCTAAACACCATTTTAGAGCTCATAGGGGTGTAATCTAAATTGCTAACGTATTGTTTTCTTTATATTTACAACGTAAACTACGAGTTTCACAGCATTTTTTGTTCATTGTGCATCTTTAACAAATAACATTGAAATTCATTATCTTAAATTGACATTTTATGAGAACACCTCACTCACTCAAAATATATACTAACCTCGAATAAAATAGATAAATAGTTTACATATCTGAGTCAAGAAATTGTTTTCTTATTAACCTTGGAAAATAAAAAGGCAAAATAGAAATTAGTCCTTAAATGCTTTCGTATACGTGGGGAGCTAACCTCGGCTTCGGGTACACCATCAAGGGTGCAGCCCGTTGAAGCGTCAACCCGTACGCTTCTTCCATGTTGAGCATCTCCGGCACTAACCCATTAGCTAATTCCCAATCAAAGGTTTGGATCAATGTTGCAATGAGCAACTGGACCATTCTCAAGCCTAGGCTCATACCCGCACATATCCTTCGTCCGGCCCCAAATGGTATAACTTCAAAATCATTTCCCTTAACATCAGCACCGGGCTTTTCTCCCCCGGGTAAAAACCGAGAAGGCCTAAATTCAAGAGGATCCGCCCACATTTTTGGGTCTCGCGCAATGGCCCACACGTTAACGAGGAGTGTGGATCCCTTAGGGATATAATACCCGTCGACCTCACAACTCTCGGATGATATTCTTGGTAAGGAGAGTGGTGTTGAAGGGTGGAGCCTAAACACCTCTTTCACAAGAGCTTGGAAGTATGTTAGTTGGCTCAAGTCTAATTCTGTTACAAGCCGGTCTTGACCAACTACAGCATCTATTTCTTCTCGGGCTTGTTTTAATATTTGTGGATGACGAATGAGTTCGGCTATTGCCCATTCCACGGTACTAGAGGATGTGTCTGTTCCCGCAGTGAATAAGTTCTGAAACATTAACAATATTTAGTTAGTCGTCTAGCTATATAGCTAGCTATTGAAGACTTTTTCTTTAATTAATGTTGCCCATCTTAGACTTTAAAGGGTCGCTAATAACTACAATTATTGCACGGTTTCCTTAAAATTTCAAGGCTTCTTTAAAAGTCATTTGGATAACAATATGTTTATATGAATCAAATAAACATTAATGCTCTTAAAGGATGAATGATATTTTCAGGCATGCTGGCCGGCCCCTCATGAAAAGGTTATACAGTAAAACGTTAAGGGGTTTTGTTAAACACAACCCCATGGGTTGTGTGTAACCATTTCAAATTTATGAAAATGACAATTAATAAACTCATATATTCCATAATTATATATTTTTAATCATTTTAAAAGAGGTAAGCGATGTTAATTATGGAAATTTTAGAGTTCATTAAGTGTTCATTAAATGTTAATTATATATTTATAGAAGGCTTATGCACAACCCATAGGGTTGTGTTTAACAAAACCCAAAAGGTAATACATGTTTTCGATTTATCTTTGGTTTCAACAGCTATAGCAATTATATTCTCTTGGTTTTGTTCATTCTAATTCGCTTATTCTAGTAACATGTAACTAAAAATTTTGTTTTTATACATATTGTTAGGTGTATATTACTTGTGCTAAAATAAACCAATTGAAAAAGGGGCATACCAGAAGCAAAGCTTTGATTTCAGTATCTGTAAGCTTTCCACCTTCAATATCAGTATCATCTTTAAGTGAAATCAACGTGCTCAACAAATCAACATGACCCAATCCACCATGACCCGTTTTATGCTCCTCGACGATCTTACTAAGAAATGAATCGAACCGAACATGAAGCTTCTTCATTTTTTTAGTAATGCCTTGTAGATCAAATCGGTCAAGTACAGGAATAAAATCACCAAGGTTAAATTCTCCTCCTAATACCATTAACTCTACTACCATGTCTTTGAACTCATTGGCTGACCTGTCAATTCCATCTCCGAATACTCTCCTACCTAACATTACCCGCGCTAAGGCGTTTGTTGTGCACACGTTAAGTAGTTGGCCAAGTTGTACCGGTGAGTTTCCAGCACTCACTAGTGTGCGGGTTAGGACTGCTACCTCCTCCTAGAAATGTAAAATTAGGTAGTGTTACAAGTGAAATTTACTTTTTAGTTTTTACCATCTTAGAAACAAAATTCTTGGAAAATCATCAAATTAACCCACTTAAGATGATAGGTAGCAAATCATGGGGCTTGTGGTATAGTGGTAAAGCCTTAAGTAGTTAAGCGAGCCCAAGTGAGAGTAGTACAGGTTTGGGTGACCGACGGGAAGTCCTCACTTGGGAACCACAAGCTCTAATGATATCAGGCGAATCGGGAATAGGAGTGGGGTTATCCCCAGTGGCGAAGCTTGGAATTTTTGAGTGGGGGGTCGGGATCTAAATTTTTTTTTCATAACGCTATAGGGGGTCGAAACCAAATTAAAAATGGGGGGTCGAAACCGAATATACGGAAATTTTTCTACACGAAAACTATATACCCCTACATCGCAAAAAAAATTTCGGGGGGTCGGGCGCCCCTCCCGGCCCCTTAAAAGCTACGCCAATGGTTATCCCCTAAGGAGAGGCTCGCGGTTGGTATATCTGCCCGATGATGCGACACTAACTCGAGCCAACAACTAACAACTAACATCTAACAACTAACCCCGCCGTTAAAAAAAAAATGATAGGTAGCANCATTTATGTCAAAACCACCCTCCATTTGGTGACCAACATGTTAATCAAGTTACTTTTTTGTCCAAAGAACAAACACTTCCTGTTGCCAAAAATCTGGGTTTTTTTTCCCCTTAATGTGAAGAACACTATTTCAGACATTAAAAGTTTACAACAAAGAGATGGTAATATTGTCAAACTATAACATCAGCAAACGCATATCACAAATAGAGTGTCATTAATTTTTCAAATGAAGTTTCAAAAAATGATCAAAATAGTTCCAACTTCCAAGAGGTTAGTTTGGATCGAGCCACGTGTAGATTTATACGTAGTATATGTTTAAAAAAATACCATTTCTAATAGAATACAAAATAACGACATATCTAGTGACTTTCAGTAATTTTCCTCCCTTTCTGGTAAAGTAAACTATATGGAGATTTGAGTAAAAAAAATCATGTACGGAGTACTAAATTTCTTCACGTGAGAAAGATGTCTATTAGCAGCGCCTCAAGCCCTCAACATACTAATAATATTAAATTTTATCTATAGTTTTCTACTTTTGGTTAAAAAAAATAATAATAAAAATAAATAAATAAATAAAACAAAATGAATTACAGATTTTGTTGTTTGACAACAACTTTTCTAGTAAAATATTTACATCATGTCTGAATAGTTTTGTTACGTATCCATCAAATTAAACAATCAAGGTGATATATATGTACGTACCTGTCGAACATGACGAAAATCATCAAGTGCTTTAGCAGAAAACAAATGGACCGAACAAATCTTCCTTAACATCCGCCACCTTGGACCATAAGGTGCAAACACAAGATCCTGATAATTATACGCCACATGTTTCGCGCCAGAATTTGGCGGCCTGCTAGCAAAATTCGCGTCATGAACTTTTAAAAACTGTGCAGCTACGGAAGCAGACGCGGCCACAACCACGTCCACAGACCCGAGCCGCAGGTGCATCAATGGCCCGTACTTCTTGGCTAAGGCCGCGAGTGAGTGGTGTGGGATTGGGCCAAGGTGTGGTAAGTTCCCGACTATAGGCCATGGTGTCGGCCCAGGTGGGAGTCTGTCGGATTTACGTGAACCTAAGTTAAGTAACACATAGAGTACTGACCCGAGGATGAGGGCGTAAACTAAAAAAGGTAAAATGATCATTTTAGGTATGCGAGTTGGTTAAAACACTCAAAGAAGTATGTCGTATATAAATAGGATATGATAAATGAAGTCATGTTATTATAGATATAAAGTCGCTATGGGTTGGTAAAATGAATGGTGAAACAAAGGGGTTTGAAAGGTAGCCACACCTTGGAATGTTAGCTAACCCCCCAGCCCCCCACACGATGTTTAATGCTAAGACCTATAGAGATATTGTGTCCATAAGAAACTTGTGTTTTGACATAATGGTTTTGGGACCAATCGTACGTAGGCGGAACTTATAGGAACTTTGTAGTTAATTAGTATGGTCCGGTGAAAAAGTATAAGGGTACAGGTTACGTGACTTCGAATAAGTTCTCACATGGGTCTTTAAAAATAACAGTATGTCTATGAGTAAAATAAACAATATTGAAAGTTCAAAAAAAATATTAATAATAATAAATAAATAAACAATATTGTGATTGTCATAGGCGTGATGTTATATTTGAGTCACTAGTGTTGTTATGTACTCTGACCGTCTCAAAATTATAGTCCATATTCTTTTTCGGGATGTATCAAAATAATTGTCCACTTTCCTTTTCAAGTAAAACCTAAATAATATAGTAAAAGAATATTCTCTTTGAGTGGTTGAAAACTAAAGTGACTCCATTTTCATTAAACTATGTGAATAATGTGATTGAGATGGAGGGAGTGTTTCCCTAAGATTTAGGAACTTCTTTTTGACATGTGTCAACGTTTTAAATCAATCAAATAAATAAATTTGTCACTATATACTTATTCAGACAATTAAGGTTAAAGAAAATAGATTAGTCATTTACGAATAAATCAGTGAATAATCACCTTTAAAACTGTTAACTAAGGTGGAGTTTGTTTTGAGCCTTTTGGCTAAAGGCTTTGGATTTAAAGGAAAAAATAAATAAATAAATAAATAAATAAATTGTTTGGTTGTGATATATGAGGTGTAAAAATAGGTGACAACCCCACATACAAAGGGATAAATAAATTCAACCACATGTGCCTACTTTTCTCTCTCTACTCACTTACTTTTTTTTTTCCTCTTATTTTATTTTTTTATCTTTCTTCTCATTGTTTCTTTTTATAACATTATGGCCTACCTTATAATATTTTATTATTTAAAAATAATTATACATTTTATAATATATTTTCTCTCTCCTATTACAAATCCAAATCCAAATCCTAATTCAAATTTAAATCCAAATCCTAAACCCATCTACAAGCCAAACGAACCCTAAATTGTTACGTGGTTTGAGGATAATTTTTAAGTTGTAGCTGCATAACTAACTTTTGATTTGAATTAGATGAAATATATTTGGGAAAATGGTCTAAAAAGGCATCCAACTTGCCACATTTTCCTTTTGTAGGCATCCAACTTTTTTTTCCTAAAGGATTCAAATACTTTCTTAATTTTGCTATTGTAGCCATAAATCTGACGTGACATGATCTAATAAAGAGTTAATTACATAAATTTACATAAATCGTCCCTGTAGCTCTAAACAATTACACCATTCGTCCACCTACCCACAAACCAACACAAAACACATATGTTATCTCTTTCTCACTTCACACACATAAACACTCTTTTCTCTCTCTATATTCCGGCAACTCGCAACTTCAGATCTGCTCCGCCACCACTATCTTGTGACCAACACACTCGTTTCTATCTTTTCAAATGACGACTGAAGGCTACAATAGATCATGGTCCGCTATCTGAAGGATACAAATGACCACTGACCACTCATTTCTATCGTTTTGGGAGTTTTGTTCGTTGATTTTGGGTGTTTATGTTAGTGGTCTTGGATTTTGATCGTTGTTTAGATCGTCCTTACGTCTCCATATATCTCACCTCGCCTCTCTTATTTTCTGCTAGTTGGTATGTACGACACCCCTCCCTCACATCCGATTACTCCTCTATTTTTGATTTGAATGAATTTAAAAATCGTTATTCTGTTTCGTGGATATAAAAACAAGATTTAAAAACGTTTTTGAAATATATTCTTCGTGTGGTAATTTTTTGATTTAAAAGGGTGTTTGTCTCGTTGATTTTGATTTCGGATCTGGTCATACCCGATCGGGTCGGGTCAGACCCAATCGATTTGGGTCTAGTTGTATTTAAGTATTTTGTTGCCGAAGATGATGTAGTTGTTGTTGTTATGTCTCGAACCGTGTGCAAAACCCAACAAGGTTCTCGGTCATGACTCGAGAGGGTCACGGATTGAGTTATATCTGCTTATTATTNTTTTTTGGGCATGCTTATTTTGGGGAATTAAGTTTAGTTGTTTAATAGGACATGTTAGAAATCGTTCCAGAAATTCACTCAAGGCGAACACTGACTAGGCATGTATAATTAGCAAATACTTGATATATTAAACTTTATGTCTAAAGTTAAAAACCTTATAGAACCTAAATGTTTCAAATTTCATTATTCACAAAATAATAGAGTTTCTGGCTTTGAATTACTTTTATGTCCTGTTTGAGTGGAGATGCCTATTGCCCACCCAGAAGCTTATGTTCTACTTCATACTGTTGATATAAATAATGCCTAAAAACGTTATTAGTATTTTTCGATATCTCAACGTTTTGATAATCACAAAATGTAAACTCATCAAACTAAAGATTATGACGTAAACAAGTATTTAGTTGTAAATATTCATTTTAACATCTTAATCATTTAAGGTATGAATAAACAAAATGCCTAATGCATTTTATGATCAAAGGGACATTTTCATCACTAGATTTTTTATAAAATCTCATAAACATTTTATATCTTTTAGAAAGTCATTTTTGGTATTAAATAAATATATTAAATCTATTATATATATATGAATTTAGATTTTCAACCAAAAATAGCAAAAATGTTCCAGAAAAACATTCCCCAGTAAAAGACAAAAATTATAGCTGTTCAGGGGGCGGTCCCCTTAATTTACTAGGCGGCCCCCTTAATTATTAAGGGGACCGGCCCCTTAATTAAGGGGGCCGGCCACGCTCCTCCAGCTGTAATTTTTGTCTATAAATACTGGACAATCCTGGACTTTTTCCTCACCTTTTGCACTCCAAACTTTCTGATCTAAATCTCCTCTCTATTCTTTCACACTCATTTGATCATATAATCATAAGCTTTTGTTTCCAAGTGATCCAAGCTTCATCCATTCAAGTGCAAGAGAAGAATACTTCTATCCATCAAGACAAGAAGTATTACAACTTAAGTCTGACCTCAACATCTAAGTTGTTTATGCATCATCATTTGTAAATCATTCATTCATTCATTTGTGTATAAGTTGTGAATATTAGTTAGTTAGGTGTAAACTTAAGGAATTAGGCTAGTAAGGTGTGTAGATAGAGAAGGTGTGAAGAGATTGTGTTGTGTAAGTAGAATAGGTATGAAGAAGAAGTGGTGTGAATAAGTAGATTAGCTGTGAAGAAGAAGTGTTGTGATTAAGTAGTGTTTAGGTGTGAAGAAGGTGTGTAACTAGTTGTGAAAAAGGTGTGAAGAATGTGTGATAAGTGGTGTGTAAGGTTTTCTCCGTCATAAGGGAGCTTGTTGACATAGTGAAGAAGAACTCTCAAGTTAGGTGCTCGGGGAGTGGAGTAGGGCGAAGAGGTGCTTCGTAGCCGAACCACTATAAATCTCTTGTCTCGCGGTTCGATCTTTCCATCTCTTATTTTATTTACAATATTATTGCTTATAGTACTTAGTTATAATTGTTGATATTGTGCAAGACTTGAATTCACATAAGTTCGTATCTAAAGCTTTTAAAGTAAACAATAATCTTAAAACCAAAGTTTTCATAAAATTAAAAAGACGTAAAACTATTCAACCCCCCCTTCTAGTTTTCCACAATTGGTATCAAGAGCCACGTCAAATAAGATTTTTAAAATATATTGTATTTTAAAACTTGAATCGATCTATGGAATCGGAAAAATATTTAGAAGGGCAATCTATGCAAAGACCACCATTATTTGAAAGTGATGGTTTTTTTTATTGGAAAAATAGATTCGAAACTTATTTGAAATCAAAAGTTCTTGATCTTTGGCATGTTATTACCCTTGGTTATTTTCCCCCTATTCAATATAATTTTGAAACTAAAAAGGATGAAATTGTATCTTTTGAAAGACAAAATGATGATTTGAAAAAGAAACTAGCAAAAAATAATGAGGCTAAAATGGTTATTTATAATGCGTTACCACGCAAAGAATATGAAAGAATTTTTATGTGTAAAACCGCAAAAGAAATTTGGGATTCTTTACTAATCACTCACCAAGGTAATAGTCAAGTTAAAGATAACAAAATAGATCTTCTTGTTCAACAATATGAACAATTTACGATTCCGGAGGAGGAATCAATAGAGAATGCTTTTGCTAGGTTTAACACTATCATCACAAGTTTGAAAGCACTTGATGAGAATTTTTCTAGTAAGAATTTTGTTAGGAAATTTCTTAGGGCTCTTCATCCAAAATGGCGAGCTAAAGTTACGGCGATTGAAGAATCGAAGAATTTTTCAACTCTTCAACTTGACGAGTTGATCGGCAACTTGAAAGTCTACGAAGCAATAATAAAGAAAGACTCTGAGATGGTCAAAGGAAAAAGAGAGCAAAGCAAGTCAATTGCGTTGAAAGCTAGGAAGGAATCTAGTGACGAGGATAGCTCAACCTCCGAAAGTGATGATGAAGAATATGCCATGGTCGTAAGAGACTTCAAGAAATTCTTCAAAAGGCGAGGAAGATTTGTTAGACAACCGCATAATGAAAGGAAAGCATACCAAAGAAATAAAGATGACAAAAATGGCAAGAGTGAAAGGAAGTGCTTCAAATGTGGTGATCCAAATCATCTCATCGGAAAATGTCCAATGATGTCAAGAGATCAAAATCAAAAGGCGTTCGTTGGAGGAGCTTGGAGTGATAGCGATGAAGATGAGAAAGAAACTACAAAGGATGAGAGATGTCTCATGGCTAAGACATCTAGTGAGGTACACTCCGAAACCGAATACTTTAGTGATGAAAATTTACCATTAGATTAAAAAGACATAGATAGTGAATATAATAGATTATGCAAATTAGGTCAAAAAGTAATGATTAAAAATAAATCACTAAAACGCATAAATAACCAACTAGAAAATGAATTACTTGAATTAAAAACTAAAATACACTATTTAGAAAAAGGTAAAGAAATTTTTGAAGAATGTAAATCATGTCAAAATCTCTCAAATGAAAACGAAAAACTTAAGGAAGAAATTTGCAAACTTGATAAATTTGAAAATAGTAGTCGTTCACTTAAGAAAATAATAAGTGTTCAAAGAGCATCTGGAGATAAAACCGGTTTAGGATTTAACTCGGCCGAAGCTTCAACTAGTGAAACAAAAAATGTTAAGTTTGAAAGTGAACCTAGTAAACTAAAACCTTTAGAATCAAATCCTAAATATATACTTATAAATGATAGAAAAAAACCTCTTGCTAGTGATGAAGAAATAAAAACTTTTTATAAACCATCCTTAAAGACCGAAGTAGGATTCTCTAAACCTAAATTAAGATCTAAAACTCCACTACCAAGAAAACCAAATAATCCTCATACTCGATCTAAAACACCTCAACCTAGAAGAAACCAAAATAGACAAAACTACAATAACACTAGTCATCAAATTTGGGATTATCAACCAAGTTACAATCCTTGGGGAGTATTACCACCATACATGCATCCTAGCCAAATTTTAAACATGTTTGGACCAAACAATTTTGGACCAATGAGACAATGGGGACCAAATGACTAAGTTATCATTCTTCGAAAAAGTTGGAATCTCATCTACAAATGACTTCTATAAGTTAACATGGTAACTTAAAGTGCTTGAAGAAAATCCATTGAAGACTAAAAGGTACGCTTTTCTTTTATGTCCATTGCAATAATTTGCATGCTTAGATAAATGATTAGTTAGATTAATGCTTAGCTATACATATATATTGTTTGTAACTCTTATACATATATACGTACATAATAGCTTATATACTTATAACCTAGAAACATCATTAGTTGACTTTCCTAGGAATAAAATGAAATTGTTCATTGTCGAACAAAATAGAAAATGGAAATCTTCTATATCCACTATTAGCAAACTCATGGTGATGAAGTGAAATGAGTTAAGTGGATTAATCGTTAATATAGAAGTAGGATTAGATCCCTCGCGTAAAAAAACTATGGATGAAACAAGCTCTCGTAGACTATGGCATTAAGTTAGATAAGTGTGCAACAACAAAGGAGCTATAGATGTTACGATATACCCCATTCAACACTCTCACATCAAACATATAGAATTACATCATCACTCACTTATGATCATAGGTTATGTAGAAAAGGATAGCATGTGACAATAGGATTAACCAATCCTCTTGAGCATGAGATATTTAATAAACATCTTTTAAAATCTATGATTAATGATATTTGTTGTAAAAAATCTAATATCTCTAAAAATATGCAAAAACCTCACATTTTGGAAAATAGTTTTTCAAATGACTATCCCACTTTTCAATAACATGTTTCACTATCAATATCCACAACTTTGTTTTGATCAAAACCAAAGATTGGGAAAATTTTCTTTACCTTTCATTAACACACTTTGAAGTAAAACCCAATCTATTCTATTCAAATCTATGTACAAACCCATTTCCAAACATAAGAAACCTAATTTTCTAGGAAACACATGAAAACTATTTTTCTTGCATTGTTGAATAATGCTAAAAACATTTCTTTAAATCATGCATGACAATCTCATATTTGTCATCTATACTTATGTACATGAAACTTATAAGAAAATCAAAACAAATCAAGTGGACCATGGTTTGTCTATTTAGATTTTGTT
>LBNU01010334.1:3545-32342 GCA_014162995.1 Artemisia annua
TCCTGGTGACCAGGCGCACTGGTTGTCCCAGTGGTTTGCCTAAGGGTCAGATCCGGATAGTTCCTCCTTGGAGGATTACCGCGTGCCTTATCCATCTGTGGAGTCCGCTGGCTTGTGTTTTTGTGCTTCGTCATCCTAGTTCTTAGTGTTGGGTCCCACGGATGGCGCCACTTGTTGATACAAAAGTTGGGCGTTCCTTGTTTGGATTCCTTTCCTCGTATCAATTGGATGATATTGCTTGAGACCTGCGCACTAAGAAAACAACCAACACCGTTAGGCTTATCGAGGGATTGTTTCCCCCGATTATCCTCCGGCGTGAGAGTAAGTAATCGTGTTTTAGGGTTGTGAAGAGTTAGGATTTGTAAGTCGTACCTTTGTGAGAGCTATGACGCCCTCTATATATAGACACGAAATCCTTGTTGGTTTCGGGTTCCGCAAACTTTGGTGTATCCCGCGTATCGCGGATATTTGATACACATCCTATAATTAGGAGATATCTTTATCACATTCCTAAATAATCATTGGGCTTGGTCCTCGTGGGCCAAAGCCATATAATTGGTAGTCCAATTATTATTAAACTGGCCCACGCGTAGTGGGCTTACGTATTGGTATTGTTTACCAAACGGGTTCATGACCCGGTGTAGACTATACGTCATCACTAGCCGTTGGGAAAATAACTGCTTTCCTTAATAATAGGGTTAAATTTTTGGAAGATTATCTCAATTCCTAAATTATAACTTATCTTTCTAAGATAAATATTTTCCTAAGATAATCTTTTCTTGCGCATAATTCATAAACCCTAGTAGTATAAATATTTTATTCTCAATTGGCTAGTCATTCATACAATTCGATACTAACACAACTACTTTTCATCAAAAATTCTATGGCTTCAATTACCTTTTCAGAAGAGCACAACCAGGTGGCCAATTTGGAAAAGTCAAACGACAAGAGTGGTCCCCTTTTTCATCAGATTGTGGATTTTCTTAACACCACACATATGAGGTATGCTTTACTTCTAAATCCCACAATCTATATCTCTCAAATCAAACAGTTTTGGAATTCTGTTCAATCCATAACAATTGAAAATAGAGATACACATGAATCTGTGGATACTCTTAGAGCCACAGTGGATGGGGTAACTATTGATGTTACTGAGGCATCATTGAGGAGAGTTCTCCAATTGGATGATCTCAATGGTACCATCACATTACCCATGCCAGAAATTTGGGAAAGTCTCTCTTCCATGGGGTACAATACCACTGACAAAAGGGCTACTTTCAAAAAGAGTGGTTTTTGTCCTCATTGGAGATTTTTAATTCATACTCTATTACATTGCCTTAGTCCTAAGAAAACCTCTTATGAACAGTTCAGTTCACCAATGGCTTACCCTTTGGTTTGTCTAGCAAAAGATAGATTTTTTAATTGGTCTAAATATATTTTTACAAGTATGCAGGGCAATGTAAAGAGTTCAACAAAATTTTTGATGTACCCAAGGTTTGTGCAAGCAGTGTTAAATGAATTTCAACTGCAACCCCATAAAAGAGTTTACAAAATCCATTGCCTTAAGCCCAAAGTTTTTCAAAATATGGATAAAATTGGCAATTGGGTTTTGACACCACTTTTTCCTCAAATGCTTGCCAAGATTTCACAAGAACAGGGTGAAGATGCAACAATCCCAGTTGTATCTCAAACCACACCCATTATCACTGTTCCAAATATTGACTATACTCCACAAGTTTCTCACACCTATGAAAGAAGGCATAAATAGCCAACTTCTTTCATCTCAACACAACAAGTTCCTGAACCTTTTGGTGCTGGAACAAGCAGTGGTGGTTTTAGTCTTTTACCTAGTCCAAATAGGAAGGAGACTGAACCATTGCCCCATGATTCACCTCTCCCAGCAGGTAACACAGTTGGAAGTGATGAGGGCAGTGAGCAACCAATGGAATTGATGGAACTATATACCAAGTTGGCAAAGCAGGTTGGATCTCTCAAGAAAGAATTGGTAGAAGTTAAGGAGCAGCATGCCAATGATATCAGTGTATTACAACAGGAGATTCAAGCCCTCAAGGATGAATTTCAGGGGTCTAAGCAACCAAGAAAAACTGCAAAGATGGTATTATCTTCCTCATCCTCACCCAGTGAATATTTCTTTGATGATTTGGGTAATTCTCCCAAACAGGGGAGGAAAACAGATGCTGAGACTAAGGGGAGGAAAATTGACTTCAGGGAAGATGATACAGATGCTGATTTTGGTGTTTAAGATTTGGCATTTGAGCCAATGAATGATATTGCAGAGCCAGAAGTTTCTCAACAACAGCAGTTTAATACAGATGAAACAGATCAAGAGCAAGTCTTTTCTACTGCTGCAACAACAATTTCCACTGCTAACCCAATTTCCACTGATGTTCCCACTGCAGAGCAAATGGTTCCCTCTGATGGTCAAACCATTACCACTGCTGAGGAAGAACTTGAAAAGATAAGAAAGGAGAAAGGGAAAGAAATTATGCAGAGTGAAGAACCACCAGTTAAGAAGGTAAAGAAGAGTGTTCAAGCTCAAATTGATCATGATGCTGAAATTGCAAGGAAACTTAGAGAGGAAGAAGCTACAAGAAAGAAAAGATTGGATGAGATTGAAATTGCTGACTTCATGATGGCTCAGAGAATGGAAAAGGTGGAAACCACTGCTACATTGGATGTTAATCCGATTTCCACTGTCCAACCTACAATTCTGAGAGAGAAGACTCCAGAATTTACATATGTCCTTACTGAAGAGGATTATGATTTTTTGATTGCTAACAATCCAGTGATCAAGAAGAAGGCAATTGACCTAGTGGCAGATAAATCTTTAACTGAAGCACAAAGAACAGCTCAGTTAAAAGATTTCATTGAAATGTTGAACAGACAAGCACTTCAAGATGCAATCAGTACAGTCAAAAAGGGGCAAAAGAAACCAAGGCTACCAACTAAAGCACAAGTTCTTTCTACCATGAAATCTTACTGTTGTCATGTTGGTGGATGGAAGATGAGCAAGTTCCAAGGAATGACCCCTGATCAGATTGCAAGTGCATACTACAGAGTTAAAAGGCAAGATCTTGATTTTGTTCCTATGAATTCAGAAGAAGAAGAAAGAAGATTTCCTGTACCTAAAAGGAAAGTCAAGCATGTTGAACCTCAAAATGTTAAGAAGACAAGATTTGCTGAAGCAGCAAAAGTTCAATCTGAAAAGTTCACTGAAGAACAATTGACTGATATGATATTGATTGAAGAAGAAGATTTCTATCCAGACCCACTGCAAGTCAGACATCCTATCATTGATTGGGAAGTTTACACTGCTAGCAACTTTGCTTCATATTGGAAAATTACAAGGCTAGGAGGTGAAACTTCATCATTCATTCAGTTTGAAGAACTTATCAAAGCATGTGAATGCACTATGGAGATTGGTTCAAGAAAGATTTGATGCTGGCAGTCTTAAAGATGTGAAAGAAATGCAGTTATGGGTTGATCTAAGAAGACTCTATGAACAACTTTGGAAGTTTTGAAGCTAGAGGTATGCGAACTAATGGATTATTATGATCATGTGAGTTATCATGCATGTTTTAACAAAAGTTAATGTTTGCTGAGAAAGAATATCCACTTAGAGCTGGAACTCTTACTTCAATGTTGTCAACACAAATAAGAGTTCATGAAGATACTGAGAAAGTAAGAGCATTGATTAAAAGGATTCAAGAACAGTGTTCAAGAGCTATTCAAGCATTAAGAAGAAAGTGAAGTGTTTGGAAGAATTCCCCAAATCCTAAGATATTATGAAGATTGAAGAAACTTATTGATTTGTAGAGAAATCATAAGTTTAGGGGAGGATTGTTGGGAATAAAGCTAACAGTTACCACTGATAGGCTTGTGGAAGACACTGCTGAAGAATGCACTGGCAGTGGAAACTCATTACCACTGCTAGTACATATAGTTACCACTGCTTATTAGATAACTAATGTATTCGTGTATAGATAAGTATAGAATAGATCTTGTATATATATTCTATTTAGATAGCTTAATACTTATCTTGTAAAGGACTCCTTGCTCTATAAAAGGAGATCCTAGGTCATTGTCTAAGGTACGAATTATCCTAGAGAGCTTCAAGGTGTAACCCTAGTGATAGCTAAGATCACTCGTATTATTATCATTAATAATATTGAAGCTTTGTGTTACATACAACTATACTCATTCACAATACATCATATAAACTGTCTTCTAAGTGTTGTTAAGTAAATTCCGCGTGCTTAATAATATTACTCAAATTATCAACAACACAAGGTGTGTGTTTAGATCTATCAAGTTTTCTGTAATAGAACAGTTTTGTATTTATAGACGCCAGGAGAGAGGGGGACGGTCCCTTAAATATGCGACGGTCCTTTATCGCTAAGGGACCGTTAGCCACTTTAAAGGACCGTCCCGACAGACGCTCCTCTTTTTGTCTTGACGTGGTGAAAATTTATCTGGTGAAAAATTCCTGTTGGTTTTGAGCGGGAAATATGGCTGTTATACCTTTGAAATTTGAATGCATTTTCTTATTAAAACATTTCTTTTAATTATACAAAAATACTTTTGTAAAAATATTTTTTGACATGAAAATGTGATGTTTTGATGAAAAATAAATCCTTTGATCACATACACAAGTTAGTAGATGTTTATACATACCTTAAGTGATGTTGAAGACAAAAACGAGTTTTCTCGATCAAAAACTTATTAGTCATAGTTTTACGTAACGTTTATTTATATTTTGTGATTATCAAAACTAGTAGAGACCGAATAATGCAAATGATGTTTTTGACATTATTTGTATTAACAAACTGTTTGAAATTTTGGTAATTATTAGTTGCTCATTGTAGTATCACCCGATAACCCGAAGCACCCGACCCGACATAACCCGACCGGAATACCACCCGAACCTGATGACCCAATTCCTTATTGGGTCGGGTTGGTGGTGAGTTTTAAAAAATCAAAACCCGACTTAACCTGACCCGATAAGAACCGATAACCAGACCCGACAACACCCCTAATTGGAGTTATAAGGATGGTAAGGTTAGGTATTCGTTCCCACGATCCCACCAGAGCCGTAGGGATCTACCGAGGGACAATCCACTAGTTAGTGTAGAAGTCCTTAGGTATGATTAAAAAAGCTAAAAAGTGAGAATAAGGGAAAAGTGTCGACTGAGATGGAGCTAGTACTGGAACAAACCCAACAAGGTATTAGTCATGAAGTCTCGATAAGCGCTGAAGGGGTTGAATAATGAAAAAGAAATATAAAGATAAAGGTTGAAAAGAAATAGCCGTCCAAATATTCAACCTTAGGGCAGAAACTGGGTTCAATTCATATGCTACTGGTTGTTACTAAAATAACATCGGTATTGAAGACAAGACGTCATGGACCCAGTGATGCAACCCACTAACATCCCCACTAGCTTCCCGTAAGTTAGCTAAGCCCCACAAGCTGGCCTCACTAAGTATTATCTAGGATTAGCTATGCCTATATCATTTTTCCGAGTAAAATTTTTGCTTTATTATATCCGTATGATCTATATGACTCATAGACATGCTCACGTATCCACCTATGCCCAACAGTGTAACACCCCAAAAATTTAACAATGACAGCGGAAGACTTTATGGGGTATTACGTAGTGGATCTTAGTCATAATCATAGAAAACAACTTGAAGAGGTGTTTTGAAAACATATGTTTATCATTCAAAAGATCAAGTATTCAGAAATACAAGTGGTTTCATTGTTTGACATCACATGACATGCATGTTTATTTAAAAGTGAATGATAAAACATTTATTTTTACACCCGTGCCGGGTTTTATGCCCTACTCCGTGCCTTGAGTCTAGTTCAGTTACCTGAGAAAAACATGCTAAAAGTCAACAAAAGTTGAGTGAAATTCATAGGTTTAAGTTTAAAAGTTGAACACAAGGGATAAGCGTTAATTGTATTCGAATTACAATTAAACAAGTTAAAAATAAAGTTGATTATTGCATTAAGCTCATGACACGCAACGATTGACAGGCATCAAGCATGATGTAAAGTATATAGTGCCCCCAGGATAGGCATTTTCCAGTAACCTATGAGTTTGTATAAATAAAGTGCGTTTGAGTGGCTCATCCTAGTAGACTCAAACGGGGATTGTCAGTCCCAAATAGATCTATTCACAACTATTTACGTTCACTCGTAAGGGATTAAGGTTCATGATCGAGGGACTTATGGCAATAGTTATTTAAGCAATAATAACAGCAGGCATAGTATACTAAAAAGCTTGTGTTCGGTTTGTAGCATGTATCTCCCCAAAAAAAAGGGTTTAAAAAGTTAAGAGTGGGCTATGAACTCACCTTGGTTGCTTGGTAGTGGTAGTAGGTATCGTAACTCAAACGATAGGTGGAAACGGCTTCAACACACAACCTAAATAATATATGGCAAGTCTTAGTTGTTTGATAGTCTAAGTCTGGTTTAATCGTGATTATCGGTTATTGGAAAACTCGGGTTGGTTTAAATGCTTAAAGTTCAAAAACAAAGTTACATATAAATATAACTTCTGATTATGTGATCGTTCGTCGATGAATCGATAGGAAATAACGAGAGCATTGTAGATAAACGAGGTTGGTGTTTGATAAAACGATATCGATGTTTAAGCTTTGGTTAATCGTTATATATATATATATACTAGCTTTAAGACCCGCCCGATGGGCGGGCTAGTTTCATGACTTATTTTTATATGTGTTTATATGAATTATAACGAATACGTTAAGTAAATATGCTAATATCGACTTAAGTATCCATGAAACTCAAAAATTTATAATTTATGTAATACTTCCTTTTAAACATTGTTGGTTTTGTCGGTTTAGTTATCGTCCTTGTCGAAAACAGAGCACCTCAAGTTTGTGCTTGTTCTTTACTCTTAATACATCAACATATATTTGGCATTGTAAAATCAAAACGTTTGTGTCCTAATTATATCCCTTGTTGTGTGATAAACTCTATAATCAAATGGTTGTGGGTTCAAAGTTCTACTTATGACATGTGACATAATTTGCTGTGTATATATTGTAATATAGTTAGTTTCCTTTCAAAAAAAAAAAGAAAAAGAAAAATTAACCATAGAAAAAAGATACAAAAATGCTACCGTTATAGAAACAAACCAACATGTGACAATTGTCCATCGAAATATAGATCACATTTTCCTTCTAAAGTCCAAGCCATGCTTTGCTTTTAGCACATTCTCCTTGTATAAGTCCACCAAATCTCTCATCATATCTTTTACATCACATCATCTCCTGAGAGCCATCATATATGTTCTCCATACTTCCTTTTCAAACATTCTCCTTGTAAAAGTCCACCCAATCGATAATTCAGCATAAAATTTACATTTGTAATTGTTGATTAATGAAAAGCATGTTGAATTAGCCAACGAAGAGAGTACAAAAAACCCTTACCGTTAGTATAGAGCATGCATATGATAGAGAGAGCCGTAACACCTTATAGGTAATAATCAAAGAAAAAAGCTTTAAATTTTATTTTTAAATTAAAAGCAACCTTTAGAACCGAACATCTGATATCATAAAATAATCTGACCACAAATTTTTGCTTTAATGTTACAATTATAAATCCACCAATATATTGGAAGAAAATTGTTTAGCATAATATAGCTGATAGTTTGTTTTTTTTCCTATAAGAACTAAAAGTATACCCGTCATGAGGTTTAAAAGTGGCATTATTAAAAGATAATCTTGAAACTTTACACCTAACAAAAGCTTTACACCTATCAAATATAATGGCATGCAATGTCATATGTATATGATATAACATAAACTTATAAAACAAAAATTCATGCGATCACAAACTCTAAATGCACATCTATTAATTGGATACATGTTATAACCAATTTGTAGCAAGCACGGTTCAAGTTTAATTATCACCGTAGGTTGAATGCTTATATAACCATTTTGTCACTACTTTAATACATCCTATAGCCAGCTCACTCCTAGTGGTGTTTCAAAATATGCTTACCCAAAGGTGAGCATCATCCTTTTCCGACCCAAAAAATATAACGCCCTAAATGGACTGCATTCAAAGTTTTGTCATCATGGAAGCACATGCATGTAAATTCATAAGTAATTTGTTTACCTTTATAGCATTGATGCTGGTCATGTATGGTACAAAACTACAAATATCTAGTTCTCACTTGCATGCCTTGGAAAAATGCATTACAACTCTAAAGCCACTCTTCAGGAGCTGATGGCTAGATACCAAACATAACTCGCATCTAATATTTCATTCCCAGCACAAAGCCTGGAAATTATCACATGTTATTATCCATTTCAGCATGATACAACAGTGGATGCACTTGCATTTATAGTACTGTTCTACATCAAAATGAGGTCACGTTTATCATTTGGACTCAAACGATTAGCTTTCAAACCTTTGTATAACGGATACCATCAACATAGATTTACTTGTGGTAAAGATCTCAAAATAAAGGGTATATAAATAGCTTAAGAGCATATATTTGACCTTGGATGTCAAAGGAAACATTTCTTACAAAATTGAAGTACTTACCAGGCAAAAGATTTACGGACTCCGGTATAACACATTTTGAGCAAAACTTCATATCATCGTTTATGCCGTGAATTTATGGCAACTCTTACTTAACTTGCAGTAAACGTTTCAGGAAGTGAAACATATCAACGGTAGGGGAACTCAAATAATCAGTTAATAGTGTTTGTTAAACATAATTGATACTCACTTTTCTGCGTCTAAAGCGCCCTTTTGCATCATCAGCTCATCACATACTGCAAGGAAACACAATTTTCTACACGACAACATGAAATCTAAAATCCAAAAAAGAAGAATATTAAAAACGTATATGTAAATTTTATATGTACCTTTCTTATTTAACAGAACAGTCAAATATCTTTGTAGACGGGAGGAGCCAACACCCCTGTAGATGGCATGAACCAAACATCCCTTTAGACAGTTGCATCCTATAATATAATCAATCAATTCTACTTGAGTTAAGCTTCAAAAAGACATAATTCAAGAATTTATCAGACGAATAGTACGGATTATAGTTTTTAAACCAAATTTGGTTAAAAGAGTTATTTATGAACAAGTCTAGACATGCTTAAAAGATGTGACATAGAAGCAATTTGAGATCAACCATGGTGCTGCAAATACATCACTGGTGCACCTACTAAAGTTATGTTCATGTAAACTATACTAAAGCTATGTTCATGTAAAGATATGTTCATGTAAAGTATACCTGAAATGGCTTTGACTGCTTAGAGAATGACATAATAGCTGGGCTCGATGCTACAGTGGCTGATGGTGTTGACATAATATAAAAGTCTCTTAGATTGATAGATCAGAACATGCCGTTTTTTCTGGAAAGCTTTGCAATAGCCTCATTTGCTGCAGTACAGGTTGGTATCTTTGTGAGCTGTTCAATAGGGAACTCTGGTCCAAACAATGCCTACTGCAACAAATATAGCTCCATAGGTTCTAACAGTTGGAGCAAGTACCACTGACAGAAATATAAAAGCCACTGCGAAAAGACTTTCCCCCATTCCTACTGTTACAAAATCCCAATATAGATTCAATTAGGCAAACACAAGCCATGAACCAAAATAAAGTATTTTATTTAATTGTCTATTCAATCTTAACTTACATGTGTTTGCTTTCACCCAACCGTGCTAATAACCTGATAACCAATTGGTACACAGTCACACTCCCGAAAATATATAGAGAAAATAATTATTAGTATATTGAAGTAGTTTTTATGTGACTTTCCCGATTCCCATAATCATATTACACATTCAACACACAATTAGATAAGATCAATGCAACATAATTTATTTGAAAGAGTGTATGAGTATAGTCTTAAACCTGCATATGTATGCTTTAATGTGACAACAATTTAAGAGACAATTGCGACTTCTTTTGCCTTATTGTTCTTGCGTTTATGAAGCTCATTTATCAACCAATGGTGAGTCCTGGAACCAAGTGTATATCCAAACCATCATTAGGTGTTTGGAAAAGATCAACCAACAACCGTATGCATATGCATATACACATGGAAAGAATAGATTGTCCAAATAAAATTCATATCAGATTGATGATAAGAGGTATAGATTATTCTATAAGTTCAAATGTCTGGACAATAAAGGTAGTTATTTTAATGAGTTCATTTAACCAAATGATAATTACATGAGTTGTCCTGATAAGCAATCTCAAACACCCGAAAGTCCATCAGGATAGAACATAAAAGCAAACACACAAACAATAAAACTAAAAACAAAATATTTATAACCATGAAAACGTTATCATTTTCCTTTCTCTTACCGGCAACATATAAAGGTTCTTAAATAAGCAAAGAAAAAATGAAATCAAAATGTTCTGATGCTTATGAAGCAATCAATGCCAAGGTTGATGAATCATATAAAATATTTATAAAGGATCTTGCTCAAAAAACTACTTAACATGAACAATGTGATTATATCTTTTAGTTTCTTATTCTTATAAACAATGTAATTAGATTATTTCAATTGGAGTATCTCCTCGGCTTAACTCGATCACTCATGTTACATAAAATACAATATTTTGAAAATTAATGCAAAAAATTATCATGTATATAAATAAATCAAACATCGTACCTGCAACTTGAACCCCTGACAATCAACATTTGAATTCCAATTTTTCACCCTTTGATGTTGATTATGGCTCTGGAAAAATTTTGATGATCATATTCATGGTCCTGCAAAAAGAAACAATCAAACTCACAAAATACACCTATGACTGAATTAAGATCCGATGTTACAAATATGTTTGCTAATTCATATGTTAATAATTGTCAAAAAAATGGTTGTTTGATTTGATATCCACCTCAATAAATAAAAACAAATATTGAATCAAAATTTAATTAAGTTTCCATATTTATTGATTATTGTTTAATCGATCTCTTATATACCTACAACCCCAAATCAATAATCAAAATATGTAAACTGGAATCATAATTTTGCTTTATGTACCTGGTGTGAGATTGTTTATGTGATGCTTAGGTTTATTGATAGTTTTAGGGTGTGGGTTATGGAAGATTTTTAGGGATTGTGATATGATCTACATAAAAAATGAATTCATGGTTACCAAAAAAACAATGAATTCAAAAATTTTGGTTTAATAAAAAGGCAAAATCAGAGGGAGAAAATTTAGGGATTCTTCAACAATTCGGTTGAATTTTTCACTAGAAAATCTTTTGAAAAAATTTGGAAAACTTTCTAATAGTAGATGTTATCCACGTGGCGTTTTCTTAGGATTTTGGGATGATTTTTTGCCTCTAAAAATAGCAATCACACTTGTGTTTTATATAGGTTGGGATATATATATATATATATATATATATATATATATATATATATATATATATATATATATATATATATATATATATATATATATATATATATATATACATATATTCCATATTTAGTACAAAATATTCCATATTTACATTTTATATACAAAAGTTCATAGATTTACAGTTTTCATCACAATATACCGATTTGGCAGTTTTTGACCGCAAGTTTCAAAGTTTACAGTTTTAGTCCCTCGGTTAGAAAAATTTGCAAAATAAGTCCAAAATATACCAAAGTCAAAACTTAATATTTTTATTTTGTAAACAAGTTTAAAATAACTTATTGAGCTTATAAGAACTGCTTATTTTCAAAAAGAGCTTATTTTGGAGCTTTTGGGCTTTAACGAGCCAAAACATAAGCCCATTAACGTTTTATGATCCGTTGGGTTTGAGGGGGTATTGGGCCTGGGGTTAGGCCCATTTTAGTATTATAAAAACATTGGGCTTGGACTCGTTGGACCAGATTTCATGAAAAGCTTAATATTAGCTTGTTGGGCTTATAAGCCCAACGTATAATATTTTTAGTTTTAAGAAAACTGCGAAATGCGTTTAGGTTTAGGACTAGAAAAGTGATTTAACGTGACAATTAGGTTGAGTGATTTACATGTTTCGTTAGCGTGTCATGTGGACAAATAGGCCGTGTTTTAAAAATAGGGTGTCATGTGTTTATATTTGGATTTACGAGGCCAAAGTGTGAGCACCATAGGCTGTTTTGATAGCAGTTTTGGAAGCCAAAAATATTCTAAGTGTTTGAGTATTTTTCGAAAAGGTCAAGTGGACTACTAAACGTGTCTAGTAAGGTGTTTATACGTCTTTATATGTGACGAATGTTTATTAAACCTTATTAACCATATAGTGAACATTTAGTTTAGCCATTAAAGTATAAACGTTGTTAAGGTAAATAACGAAATAACGTAGCAAAGTAAATGAGATTCAAGTAAAATAGAAATATAAATAATTCATGAAAAGTGTGAAATGGACTCACCTTACCACAAAATGGTGGGTAGAACAAGACGTAGAGGGTGAGATGAGCTCGAAAGAGTTTGTGGATTGTTTCGAGGCTCACCAAAGATACAAGAGTGAAAATTTGTTCGTCCCTTGCTTGATTCGAATTCCCCAAACTTGTGCCAAGTTACTCGACCTCAGGCTCTTCAAGGACTTAGGAAAAAACATAGAAAAATATTTGTGTTGTGTTTGTTTGAGGAGGTGTGCATGTCTCGTTAAACATGCATGGCTTATATAGGAAGTGAAAAACGTGTGAAGGAGTGGTAATGATGATTATAGGACAATGTATAGGAGCCAAATAGTAGAGTAAGTGTGAGTATTAGTCCTTGTGAGAACTCGAACAAAAGGAAAGGAGACAAAAACTCCTTAGGTTGCGCTTGGTTTTATTTGGTGTTCAAGGAAGGTCAATCCCATTTAATATTTGTTAAAATGGTTTTATGCATGATCTCCTTGGTCAACCGAGATGAAAATAGTAGAGTAGTTGTAAGTATTCGTCCTTGTAGATGTGTTGCCGAGAAGAAGAAACAAGAAAACATTATGAAGCTTTGTCTTGATCTTGTTGGGCCATTAGAAAGTCAATGTATATGTTAAGGAGTAATAAAAACGTGATGAATCACAGTTTGTAGGACAATTGGAATGGTATTGAATGTGTACGAGACACATAGCTAAGACAAAATGAGTTTTAGAAATTTTGGAAATGTGGCTAACAAGCTTATCTTTGACGAGTTTTAGTTGAGCAAATGCGTGAGTTACGAGACATGGTTTGTCACGTTCGAATCTCTGCTTGGGGGTTAACCAAGGTGTGCAAAAATATAAGTACGTTGTTAAGCTAGATTGCACGTAATATGGCCAAAGTAGACGGGGTTTAGGACTTGTATTTCGAAAAAATATATAAGAGTTGGTGGGCTTATTTGGTGGGCTTGTGGAGTGTTCGTGGGCTGGGCCAGATAAGAAAAAAAAAATATAAAAGGGGTCCGTTTGGTGTATTATGTTGACAGGGGAATTCGGCCGAGGCCCAATGGGTCACGTATGCCCATTTACCAAGGTTTGGGTATTGGGTCGAGGCCAAATAGATTTATCGAGTGTTTGTGGAAATTTCCGTGAGCTAGGGAATTCATTTGAACGCGATTGGGTAAATAACGAATTTTATATATATGTTTAAAAGTTATACGTTAAGTGTTTTAAATGATTTCGCGATTAATAGACTATCATGGGTTGTGTGTGAGCGTTTCTAGGTAAACGGTAACCACAATACTCGTTGTGATTAAAAATAGCATAGTATAAATAATAATAAAAAAATTGTTATCGGTATAAATGGTTATTAATTAACGTGATGATTTCTTAAATCATAGTTTTAGCATTTAATATTCGGGGAAAATTACGAGAGGCTACAGCACCTACCCCTTACAGTGAATTCCGTCCCGGAATTCAAGTCTGAGAGGGTTGTCAGGGGTGTCTATGGGAAGAGTTGTGGGTATTTGGCACGAATTTGATCTTCGCGTTCCCAAGTATACTCTGGTCCTCGCTTAGAGTCCCAGCGAACTTTGACAATGGGAATGCGATGGTGTTTCAGTTGTTTGATTTCTCTGTCCATGATTTCCACGGGTTCTTCCGTGAAGACAAGTTTGTCGTCGAGTCGAATTTCTTTCAGAGGGATGACGAGAGATTCGTTGGATAGGCATTTCTTAAGGTTCGAGACGTGAAAGGTGACGTGAACTCGGCTAAGTTCCTCTGGTAGCTTGAGCTTGTATGCCACTGGTCCTATCCTCTCCAGGATTTTGAATGGACCAATGTATCAAGGGTTCAGTTTTCTACGTTTACCGCAACGTACCATTCCTTTCCAAGGAGATACTTTCAACATGACTTTGTCTCCAACGTGGAATTTCATAGGTTTCTGCCTTACGTCGGCGTAGCTTTTCTATCGGTCTCTGGCTGCTTTTAGCCGATGTTTGATCTTGACGATCTTTTCTGTTGTCTCGTGAGCAAGATCGGGTCCAGTAAGTTGTACATCTCCAACTTCGGCCCAACAAATAGGCGATCGGTTTCGACCATAAAGTGCTTCGAAGGGTGCTGCCTCAATGCTAGCATGATAACTATTGTTATAGGAAAATTCCGCTAAAGGTAAGTGTCTATCCCAACCTTTACCGAATTAGATGACACACGCTCGGAGCATGTCCTCTAGAGTTTGGATGGTTCTCTCACTTTGACCAACGGTTTATGGGTGATAAGTTGTACTCATATCTAATTGGTTCCCAAGGCTTTTTGCAAAGACTTCCAAAAATGAGATGTGAAATGACTATCACGATCTGAGATGATTGAAATCAGCACTCCATGCCACGAAAGTATTTCCTTGATGTAGAAACTAGAGGGGGGGGGGTTGAATAGTTTCACCATTTCTTTTCAGTTGTTAAAACGTTTCGCCGTTTTTAGGTCCGGTTAATATTCTTTTGCAAACTTGTCGAATTCTAATTGTTATGTGATATCAAATTAACTACTAACATACACAAATAAACAAGTAAAGTAAACAGTAAGGAAAGAACACAACCAAAAGACGCGGCGATTTATAGTGGTTCGGCACGAAGCTCACTCTCCATCTTACTCCACTCCTCGAGTACCACACTCGAGAGTTATCAATCACTATATCAACACACTCCTTCAGGCGGAGCAATCCGTACACATGCTTACACAAGGTTTAACGACACTAAGCATAATGTCGAGTTCTAATCGTAGCTAGAACCAATCTACTCCAAGGCCCACGTGGCCACACGAACAAGCACTCTTGTCCAACTCGAATCTTCACCTGATCCAAGCCTTCACATAATTGACACACTTGGTTCTTCACCCGAACCAAGCCTTCACACAATTGACACACTTGGTTCTTCACCCGAACCAAGACTTCACACATGAATCACTTGGATCATCACCCGATCCAAGTCTTTACACAATGACTCGACTAAGTCCTAACCTACACACTAGGACATCACACTCTTCACATCAAATTCATGAACTAATCTAGTTACAAGAATTCTTGGATCTACATCACCATCCAAATTCACACAAATATCCCCATCCTCGAATCACACACAAGTCGGAAAACAATGACATTATTTACAAAACCTATCACCGTAACACTTGTTACGTTTGTGTGTGGACACCTATAACATCTCGAGACTTCATCTATTTCGAGAGTTCTTCTCTTGCACTAGACGGAAGAGGAAATCACTTATAAACATATACTGACATGTTATAGTGATCAAAGACTAAAGAAAAAATAAAACAGAAAATTTTGTGTGTGAAAAACCTTATTTTTTGAAGTGTAACAGTTCAGTATTTATAGACGACAACAGTGAGACAGACGGTCCCGTAAATAGGTGACGGTCCCGACAAAACGCTTTAAGGGACCGTCCCGACAAAACGCTCTCATTTTTGTCTTGACGGTCCCGTAAATAGGGGGACGGTCCCTTATTGATGGAGGACCGCCAATGCATTTAAAGGACCGCCGGCAGTAGGCGTCCCGGTTGGCAGATGTGTTGTGATTTAAGTAACTTCCCATTCTTAAGGTTAAATATTTCTAGTCCATTTTCAAGTTTAACTATGACCAATATCACAACATATTATCATAACTCAAAGCATAATAATTCATTCATTCATGCATGAAACACATACAATAGCATTCATAGTCATTCCATAACTAACATATCATTAAGCAACAACATTAATCATTAACTAGTACAACAAGTTATCTTCTGTTGCATGCTTGGTCCAAAACATAACATCCACTTGATTATTCTTTAACTATACATTCAAAAATATCTAGTTGGATGGTGGAGTGGATGATGGTGAGGATGAACGTGGAGCCGAAGGTGGTGCCGATGGTGGCATGGAAGTAAGGGGAGTTGGTTGCACATTTTTTTTAGTAAGGAGAAACTCAATGTGACCAAACATGATGTGTAGTTCATCTCGAAGAGAGTGGATGAGATGAAAGTTATGGTAACAACAAGCACACCCCATAGTGTGGTTGTTAACAAAGTAGTAGAGGAGTGAATTTCCAACATTCGGAGATGATGGTGGTATGGAAGGAATGTTTTCCAATGGCCCATTTGATGAGATGGTGGTATGATTTGATGAGTTTGTTGGAGGAGGATGTTGGTTTCTTGGTGATGAGATAGAGTGAGTGGGAGATGATGGTGATTATTCATGAATAGAGTGTAAGCACCCGAACTAGATTCGGCAAGCAAAGGTGACAAGTTTTTGATGAATGATGAGTAAGGTTATGTGGTTGGCTTTGAGCTAGAGGATGGCTTTGATGAGGAGTAGGATGTTCCATTTGTGGATGGTGTTTTGAGTGGTGCACTTGGTGCTTGAGGTGATGTTGGTGGTGACTTAGGAGATGGAGTGGTGTCATNTATACTACATCGGTCAGGTACACTGCCTGGTGGGGATTGTAAGCCTCTTGAGATCCCTTAAGAAGTAAAACAAAGTGCGTAAGCAATCCCACGCGTATCAATTAACCTTAGACATAAGTAATTAACTAGTCATGTTTTAGTGGACGTTCAAGCTAGTATAGTTTTCCCTAGCCATTTTTTCAACTCCTAACGTGCACACTATTAAACAAGAGACGACAACAAAACAATCAGTAACTAGGTTTCATGCAATTCTAAGTAAATACTAACTACTTTAGCCTAGTATAGTAATGTAAAGAGAAGCAATTAAGTAAATCAAACAATAACACATAGACATGATTGAATGTTTAATTAAATAACTTATCTCAATAATACATGAGTTCTTCAATGGGCAAAAAGGCCAATAAAGGCTGCTAAAAACGACTATGGTTTGGTGGTGTAAGTTCCTCTAAAGTTGCACACCCAATAATGAAAACAATGCGATCATATTTATAGATTTTAGGTTGTCATGGCATCACGTTGAGTTTGTGGCCCCGTCAACTTGCCGCCCATTAGAGTTTTGTTCTTGCACCGATTTAGTTGTGATAGCGTCACTTAGAAGTTGTGACGCTGTCAGCCTTGACTTAACTTGTCTTGACGCCGTCCTGGTAAACCGTCACCAGCCACTGTATGTTCAGCACCCTCAAGTGACGGCGTCACGTGGTAGCTTGTGACGCCGTCACAAGCCCTTCTTGTGATGTCTTTGTCGTTTTCTTCAATTTTCCATCCAATCGAGCCCAAAGTGCATCCTTTTCCATCAAATGCATCCCGGTAACTAAAACTCAAATAGAAACGATTTAGGGCAACAAATGTTTAAATATGTACAAGTTTAGAAGTTAATGACCCCTTAAAAGCATATGAAATTACACCTCATCATAAATCTTAAACCCTATTGTCTACCACTTTTAACTAGGTGGCGGCCGTAATTATTGGTCATCGCCACCATTAAAGTTACTTTCTAAGGTAATTTAATGATTCATATAGGTATCTTTCACATGGTTATTGTATACTAAACAACTATAATCAACAGGTAGCCATGGTCTTGCAGAGGCGTAGTCTATAATAGTTGATTACTCACGAATGATGAGAAAGGTGATGTGGGAGATGATGGTTGATTACTCACGAATGGCGTGTAAGCACCCGAACTAGATTTGGTAAGCAAAGGTAACAAGTTTTTGATAAATGATGAGAAAGGTGATGTGGTTGGCTTTGAGCTAGAGGATGGCTTTGATGAGGAGTAGGATGTTCCATTGGTGGATGGTGTTTTGAGTGGTGCACTTGGTGCTTGAGGTGAGGTTGGTGGTGACTTAGGAGATGGAGTGGTGTCATAGAGTGTGAGGTCAATGAAGTTGGTTTGAGGTCGAATGATTTTGAGCTTGGGCCTTTTGTTTGGTGGTTGTGTTATGAGTTCATTGTTTGTTGTTGGCAAGGAAGTGGAGGATGAGGCCATTGTAGGTGGTGAAGTTGAAGTGAAAGGTGATTGTGATGAGGTTGAGGGTGATGAGGAAGGTTTCAATAATCAAGCATGGTTATGGTTTGCGCAAAGCATGCATTAGGAGATTTTAAGCACTCAAAAATGTTTATCTAAACAAGGTAAGGTGGTGATAATCATGCAATAGGTTTAGGATTGCAGGAAAGAAGAAAACAGTGCAAAAATCCGTGATCCCACAGGGACGGTCCGTTAAATCCCAGACGGTCCCTTATCATTGAAGGACCGTCGGGTCAATAAAGGACCGCCGACAGTGGGTTTGCAGAGTTTTGCCCAGTTTCTCATTTCTGCAACCTGCATATATAATACATTCCCACTTGCTACAGAACAGCATAAACATAAGTTTAACCATATAAGATGTTATACATGACCTTAATAACATCATTCAAATAGCAAGCATAATTAATCAAACAAGCATGTCTAATAATCATAATACTATTTCACAAAACCAATAAGCATAGTAATTCCAAATACATCATGTGATAGAGGTAACATAAACATTCAAATTCATAATACAACTACTAAATCAAAGCACTAAATCCTTTTCAATAAATTCAAATTTGTTGACTTCAATCTTCTTCGATGCGTCTCATCCTTTATGGTCCAATGAATCGTGTAATTTGGTATCCCGTTATTGGTTCTAAGACTCCGACAACAAGATTGTATTGATCGTTTTGAAGGTAGGGATAAGTTCTCATGAAGTAGTGATAGACACGGGTTAAGAGCATCCCATAAGGCATTGACTTTCTGTCCTCATCCTTGAGATGCATAAATCGCATAGCGAAGAGATAAGCGAGATTGTATGGTTGTTTAGTGAGAATGCAATAGAGCATATGTGCCACACATGCTGGTATGAACTTGCGATCTTTTACTAGACCCAGTGCGTTTTCTCGCAGGATGACCGCCATGGGCTGGAGAAACTGGCGGAGTTCACAGACACGGATTTTATCAGGATAGAAAGTGTCAGAAGAGTTGCGAAGTGAATTGATTAATTCGGCTTGAGAGGGAATGTAGGTGACATAAGGTCCTTCACATTCACGTTCCTCAACTAGGGAATTTAACTCAGGATCTTCTGAATAGGCACATTGCCCATGGCATGGAATACCAAGAATCTGAGCGAATTCCTCAAGTGATAGAGCGAAGCCATAGTGATTTATACTGAAGGTAAGATGAATTGAGTTGTCATAACTACGTTTGACCTTGATTTCACGAAAGAATTCTAATATAAAGCATGGACAAATATGTTCATTGATATTGGGTAAGCAGTCTAGACCTATTGGTTGAAAAGCTCTTTCAAAATGTTCCTGAGTTACATACACTGGTAAAAAAAGTTGTATCGGTCACGCCAAAAATGTGTGACGATATGCATATAGTCACATACGTTTTTTTCGTTGTGTGTCACCAAAGGTCCCGCCACCGTAGGTGGCATATGCACAAGTTTTGTTGGATTAGTCATAATCAGTGACCGTAAACACTTTATAGTCACACAAATGTTTTTTGAGAGTAACTATTGTTCGTCCTTTGGCCATACAAATATATAATATATGTGACATTTGAGATGATTTATTCCATTAAATGTGTATTTTGTGTGACTATTTCATGTCCTGTGGCCACATAAATATTTAATAAATGTGACGTTTGTGATGATTTAGTCACACAACGCATGTTTGTTTTCCGTATTTAGTCACATACAATTAAGCAAACAGTGGCCAAAAGCGTTAATAAGTGTGACCATATGCTGTTTAAAGTGAAGAAATTTGTATTTTGTGTGACTATTGATCATCCAACGGCCACATTAATTTTATGTTTGTGTGGCCTTTTGTAATATTTAGTCACACAAACCATGTTTGTTTTGGGTATTTAGTCACATACAATTAAGCAAACAGTGGCCAAAAGCTTTAATAAGTGTGACCATTTGCTGTTTAAAGTGAAGAAATTTGTATTTTGTGTGACTATTGATCATCCAATGGCCACATGAATTTTATGTTTGTGTGGCCTTTTGTAATATTTAGTCACACAACGAATAAAGCAAATAGTGACCAAAACTGTTAATAAGTGTGACTATATACATCTTTTAGTCACATTTAAGAAATAAATATATATCAAAACAAAATCAAATACAATAAAATTGTAAATATAAAATTCGCATATAACTCTATACCCTAAGACCTCCTTTTATACACCAAGGAGTCCTAGTCGGCTTACAATACTTTCCTAAGTATCTATAATCTTTTCATAAACAACTAATACATATCATACAAGCAATACTAATTAAATATATGAAACAACAATACTAACTTATAACTAACAGTTGTAACTAATACACTCGAAACATTAACTTTGAGCAGTCTTAACTTTTTGCTAGCAGTACTAACAGCATTACTAACAGCAGTACTAATCTCATCATCTGGATATTCTCCGTCTCTGTTTTAAGTAGAAAAGACAAAAGTTAGAAGCACATACATATATACAATACCCATTTTAGAGATTGGAAAAAATTTACCAAGAGCCGACGGAAAAAGCGGTCTGATGTGTCATCTGCATTCAAATACCCATTTTCCTGCAGTTGTAGAACGAAACGAGCAGACAGTTTAGTGTTATTAATCTGTATGAATTTAACGGGGATCTCAAACAGTCACAATGATATGGTTAGAAGTTACAGTATTACGAAATGCAAAAAAGCATGCACCAGTCCAGAATAGCACCTAAAACCTACAATGGTACAAAAGGTTAGTAAACCAACTTGGTATACCTTATCTTGGAATTCTTTTTCTGCTTCAGAAGATTCAAATGCATTGCCGTCATCCCAGCTGGCAGCAGGATGGTTAGCTACCTGTACCATTAAACAAGTTAGGACCCCAGAATGCTGACTTGAAGAAGGGGCTTTCTTAATTAGAAGGATTCCCACTTAGACTGATTTATAACCATAAATTGAGCTTGAAAGTATTATAAATATAGAGCCTGAGAAAAACGCCATTAGTTTTACCTGTGAATAATAATCGTCCATTTCTTCCTCTATCTGCTGACGTAACTCATCCTATAAACAAATGTTATGAACTGTAAGAAACCAAGGCTCTAATAACGCTGCATAATATAAGATCTGCCAACCATGAAACGGTAAAAATATACATGGGNTAGTTTTACCTGTGAATAATAATCGTCCATTTCTTCCTCTATCTGCTGACGTAACTCATCCTATAAACAAATGTTATGAACTGTAAGAAACCAAGGCTCTAATAACGCTGCATAATATAAGATCTGCCAACCATGAAACGGTAAAAATATACATGGGTTGGCTTTGGTGACTGAGATGGAGCATACCCACGCATCAATTTAATTCCAGTCCCTCGAAAATGAACTGTGCCAGAAAATCCAGATGAGGGAATTTTTAGCCAGGCATCCCATGTATCATCCTCACCCTTGAAAATAGCATGTAGCCCCTGCAAGAAGCAAGTATCGTGCTTAATGCTAACATAAAAGACGACAAAATTAGATGTCCCAAATTTAAGTTTAGCATCAAAAACCAACATACCGGGCCAGACCCTTGCAATATCAACTCGGGCAACAAATAATCTAGATGGTTGAAATGTTCTGCAGTGCCAAACCTGGAACGAATAAATATCAAACACATTACCAAGCAAGCAAATCACTAACATTTAGTACAAATGAAACAGTTTCACAAAAAGCAACCATATTTGATTTAATTTCCTATATAACAGATGTTATGTTATAACTTCAATATTAATACATCACTTACGCGATTGCGATAAGCAAACTCCAACTGTTCGGCAACATCCTCCCGGAGTGGAAACCAATCAAGACTCTCTTTAATAAGTCTACCTGCAACGATTACCACCACACGAGTTTATAATCAAAAACATTTTTTAGGCTAGTTTTAATCCACGAAAATCAATATAAATCATTTTATATTCGATTACACATTTAAGAAAATATCAAATAAATATGTGTTTGAGCATACCCATGAACAGAGTAGGATAGGTGAGTTGAGGGTGATGGTGGCTTGACTGTGATGGTGGTTATCTCGAACCAAACAACCAAAGCAAACAAACTCTCCCATACAGTTCCCTTGTCTTGATGACGGTGATGGCGTGGAGGAGCGATGATTGGTGGAACGACCGCGAGAAAAGCCGGTGAAGTGTGGCGGTGGTGTGAGTCGGTTCTAGAGAGAAGGAGAAGATATGAATAGAGAGAAGATAGATATGACTAGTGTAAGTGTTTTGATTTTGGGTGAAAAAGGGGTGGGATCTTGAGAGCGGGAGATTGAAATTTTGGGGAAAATTATGGGGCGCGCTACATTAAAATTTTTGATATTTGGACTTTTAGAGATTGAAAGTCTATCAAATGAGCTCGAAATGTTTAATGAGTAGAGCTAAACCTTATATAAGTTGGACTCGAGTTATTGCTAGTTCTCGAGCTTGTAAGTGATATAATTTATTTTTTTTATTTTTTTCTTTTTTATTATTATTTTTTTTAATATGTAAGTGTACTAAGTGTAAATACTTATTTATGAATGTATCAAGGTTTTTTACCGGAAGTCAAACCGAATTAAATTCTTAGGTTATATTATATTTCAATTCTTAGCCAATCAAATGAGCTTAAAATGTTTAATGAGTTGAGCTCAACCTTGTATAAGTTCGACTCGAGTTATTGTTTAGTTCTCGAGCTGGTAAGTAATACAAAATACGTTTTTTTTAATATGTAAGTGTACTAAGTGTAAATATTTATTTATGAATGGATCAAAGTTTTTGAGCTGAAGTCGAACCGAATTCAATTCTTAGGTTATATTATATTTCAATTTTAAGATGTGTTCGAAAACACAATTTTACAGATAAATCGAGCTTTTCGAGTCAAGCCCAAGCCGAGTTCAAACTTCTTCTCGATCCCGGATAACATGATCGCGAGGTCAGATATTTGCTTCTTAGTGTCTGTGACAAACGGTATACACCTACCAAGCCGGTGCAAAATGCATGACAAGTGATAATGGCTAATTCACATATATGGTCATGGGTCATGTGCATTAGTGTTGATCCCAGTTGAGCAGTTGATCTAGTATTATTATCTTAGATAAACTAAGACAATAAGGTATAAAAGCTGACTTGTTTGTAAACTTAATCACTACGCGGAATATAATGATTAACTTAAAAAGAACACGAACACAGGTAATTCACACCTTAAACACTTCAATATAATTAATACGAGCACTCTGAATAGTGCTAGGGTTTTACAACCTTGAAGTGTATGAATACTAGAATAATACGTACTCTAGACAAACCCTAGGATCTCCTTTTATACACCAAGGAACCCTACGGCCTTACATCAACTTCCTATACAAGACAAAGATATTCTAACACAATAGAATATTACAAAACATCTTTACTATAAATACAAAGTCGCGTACATAATCTTATCACCAAGCAGCAGAGTTATCATGGCAGTATACTTCCAGCAGTAGAGTCTCAGCAGTAGTCATGTCTGGCAGTAGAGACTTTACACTAGCAGTAGAGTTGTCTGACCAGCAGTAGAGTATACACAGAAGTAGAGTTAACTTAAAACCCAACAATCCTCCCCTAAACTTGATATTTTCCCTGAAAATATGCAAGTTTCTTATAAGCTCGAATAAACACCAAGAGGATGCTTTCAAACACTCTATCTTCTTCCTACCTCTCTAGTACTTTGCTGCTCAATTCTTTTAACCAAACTTTGAAGATCAGGAGTCACTTCTGAACATCTAAGCTTAGCTTCAATCATGGCTTTTAGAACTCCAGTCTTCAAAGGATAATCTTTATCAACAAACATAAAGACATCAGCTCCATCTTGAGTAGATACATGATGTACATCACATGAGTTATAATGTTTCCATATTGTAGTCATGCTTTCTGCTTCAAATCTCCAATGTCTGTCACTAGGATCTGGATTATACATTCTTTGAAAACATACCCATAACTCCATGGCCTTCACATTCTTTGAATCTGCATGAGCATTCTTAGACTTTACCAAACTCCATAGAGTATGCAGATCAGATCTATCACAAGACCTAACAAGATCTTCAAAATCTCTGTACATTTCCACTTCACCTCCAACTCTGACTATCTTCCAAGCTTCACTAAATTCATCTTCAGCTACTTCCCAATCTACAATTTGTTGTCTAGCTTGGGCTGGTTCAATAAACACATCATCTTGTTCAATCAAAAACCTGTCATCAGCAACCTTTTGATGTAGTTCATCTACCTGTTCAGTCAATCCAGCAGAGTTAGATCCTTCCATCTTTGATTTCTTAGCTCTTTCTCTACAAGCAGCCATGTGCTCATCATGACTCTTTTTCCAATTTTCCTCTTCCTTAGAACCCATTGGGATAAACATTTTATTCATTTTGTACCCAGAATAATAATGCAGTCTAATAGCATCATGTGCCATCCCTTTGAATTGATGCATTTTCCATCCACACTGAGCACACAAGTAAAGTTTCATTTGTTTGATGAGTTGTGCTTCTGTAGGCTTTCTTTTCCTCTTCTTTTGCTTACCTTGATAATTACCAAACATAAGCTCAGAAGCTTCAACAATGATCTTCCTAATGAACTCATGCAACTGTGTAGTCTTTTGCTCAGGACTTAAAGTAACATCTGCAGTCAATTCAATAGCTTTCATATGCACCTCAGGATTCTTTTTAATCAAATACTCAACTTCATCTGGTGTAAGCACATAGTCAAATTCATCACTTGTAGTCTTTGATTCACCCTGTCCACTTCTCCTAGACTTCAAAGCCTCAAGTACCTCATGTTCAGCTAACAATCTAGCCTGTTCATCTACACCAGCTTCATCTGAATCACCCATAGCAAGCTCCATAGCTAAAGCTCTATCAGCATCAATCAATTTATCCTTAGGCCAAAACTCCTGAGGTAATTTCTTGTACTCTTCCTCATCATCACTTGAATCAGAGACATCTTCTTCTACAATCTTCTGTTTTCCTTTATCAGTACTGGAAATAACAGGTTTTACCTTTGGAATTATTGGTGTAGGTTCTCTAATTGATACACCTTTTGTGGGCAATTTGGATACATGAATTGGTTGGGATAGAGATATTGGTTGAGATAGTGCAATGGTTTGAAGTGGCTGAGATGTAAGTTCAATTGGGAATTTCTCTTGAAGCATCAACAAAGTCTCAGCAACAGAGTTATCACCTGATCCTGATCCAGCAGTAGAGTTCTCACCAGCAGTAGACTCTTGAGCAGTAGAGTCTTTAACTTGTATAGCCTTATCCAGAACTGCTTCATGATCATTCTTATCCACTACCACATAACTATTAACATTATCACCACTGTCATCATCTCCTTTAGCCTCCCCTGAAGCCAAAACAGTACCCTCAACAATCCCTGCATCAAGACTAGGCTCCAAAACAATAGCAGCAGACTCTTTCACAGCAGTAGTGTCAGCAGTATTGTCAATTTCCATATCAGCAGTCTTTAAAGCAGCAGAGTTACTTACAGCAGAGTTACTTACCAAACCATCATCACCAACAACTTGAGCATCAACAATTTTGATTCCCCCAATTTCCTCCCCTGAAACTGTGCTATTCCTCCCCTGTTTGGAAGCATCCTCTCCCAAAGTAGCAGCAGTGTTGGTAGAAGAGAATTGTTTCTGCAAATCCTCCATTTGTTGCTTCAAAGTGTTGATCAAGTTCCCTTGAGCAGCTGTGAGAGTCTCAAGAGCAGTAACCTTGAATTCCAAGTTGTGACACTTAGTTTCCAAGTTGGTACAAGTATCCCTCAATTCCTTTATTTGTTGCATACTAGTCTCATCACTTCGACCTGTATTACCTGGTCCGAGAGGTGAATCATTGACATTGACATTTTGTACATTGGGGTTAGCCATCAATTCAACAGTTTCAATCCTGTCCTCCTCACTTCGGGATGTGTGACCTTCCCTGAGAGGTGAGTCTTGGGACATTAACCCAGTATCAAACCTAGTTTGATCAACTGAGCCCCCTATGTTTTCCAGGTGGCTAGGGAATCCATCACCTGTGTTTGACTCATGAGAATCATTCACAATAGATGTTGCCTTGGATTGGGTCTTACTTATGTTAACACTATCCTGCTCTGCTGCTAAGCTAGTAGCAGTAGTGTTAGCCCTCACCAACTTGTCACCTACATCACCTGTGACAGCCCCATCTGCTACAGTATCCATCCCAACACTGGTCTGGGGTAACTCAGTGTTCTTTGAGGCTTTCCTACGGGTATAGGTCTTTTGTGGGGATATATGTGGTGAAACATGGTGTTCATCAAAAGTGGGTGTGTGTTGGGAGTCAGTTTGAGTGCCTGATCCTTCACCCTGATTATTTTCAATTAGTGCCAACATATAAGGAGTAAGAGGTTTGTCTTGACCAGTAAAATCTTTATTTGCTTTTGCTAAGAAAGTAAAAGACACTGAACCTATTTTTGGACACTCATAAATAGATCTGTGGGTTCCGTTTAGTTCAATCTGATCATTTATAAGTAATTGGACAAACCTTGGATAAGTTAAAGTTTTTCCTTTGACATTTGACACAAACCCTTCAAAAATCATATTTGAAAAATTAAATGGGTCTCCTTTGCTTAAGCAGATCATAGCAGATGGTATGGCTGCATTAACCTCATTCCACCCAGTTGTTTTTGGACTAAAACAGTGTAATAGAGTATGTGCCAAAAATTTCCATTTAGTAGAGAAAAAACCTTTTTGAAACTTCAAACCAGTTCCTCTCCTCACATAGCCCAAAGCCTCCAGTCCTTCAAAAAGTTTATCTCTGACAAGACCTTTTGAACCTTCTTCATCATCAAAAAGCAAGGTGTGCCTGATGTTGTCTTCAGAGACCAAAACCTTTTGTGCATCAACATAAGCCCTAATATAATGTTCTCCTTTGTGAGTCTTCAACGTGGCAGTAGCCCAAAATTGTTTGACATGAGAAGCATAAATGGTTGGATTCTCAGTCAATGCATACTTAAGAGTTGTAGCATTTAGAAAATTTGCCATATCAGTGAACTCAACAGGAAGAACATTAGTATCAAGTTCAGCAACAATGTTGTGGCTCTTGGCCCATGTGCGATCGTTAAGCATGATGTTAGGGTTCTTGAATTTGGGTTTTTGGAATTTGGATGTTGTTGAAGAGCGAATGTGTTTTGAAACTGCAATTCGTGGAACGTGTGTTGAGAAAAAGTGATCCAATTAGGTTATAAACTGCTAAACAGAAGTTACATAACCGTCCCTTGACTTTAGCTTGTAGCAGCAGACACCCAGCAGCAGAGTTATAAGCCTAGCAGTAGAGTTGACTACTTCTAATACAACCAAGCAGTATTTTGACTTTACTTGGTCAAAAAGTCAAGTATCACACTAAATCCCGTCTTAAATGGGCAGTTACCAAAATTTAATACCAATCACCAATTACTCATTTAATTCCATTAATCCTAATTTATCCTCAATAAAGGGGATCAAATCCAATTTATTTTCTCACAAAACCCTAATCCTTTCCAAATTCAAAATCATGAGCTCAAACGCCAAATTGATGATGCTTCACACAATTCACCAAATGAATCACCCAAGAAGTCCAATGAGAATGAAGATGCAGAGACAAGCCCAGTGCCCAAAAAGCCCAATAACAAGAGCATGAATGATGATGAAGCATCAAGCTCAAATCCAAATCAAGCTATGTCCCCTGAATCCTCTGAGGACCCCAATCCTTGGATCCCTATGCAACCCCCTGAGAGAGAGTTAGTCTCACCCTTCTTGTACACTTCTTCAGATGAGGATGAGCCAGAAGATGAAGCCCCTTTAACCCCAACAGGCTCATCAGAGATCGCTTGGAAACCATCAACCTGGGTGTGTGATTCTGATGAAGATGACAAGGAAGAAATGTAGTAGAGGTAGGGTTTTGTCCTCTCATGTCTTGGTTTAGTACCATCTTTTTTAACCAGTACCATGATGAATAAACAAGTTCTTCTTTCAGAGTAGCTTTGAATATTTGTCCCTATTATGTCTTGCTTTCATTAACAGCAACTAAGGAACATTTTCAGAATCACTTAAGCTACAAAATCAAACAATTTCCACCCAGAACAAACTAATCAAACAGAAAAAGTTAAACTTGTATCCTTTAATCCAAACAGCAGAACTCTATACTAGCAGCACCTTCAGCAGCAGAGTTGAATAACTAGCAGCAGAGTTGAAGAACTAGCAGCAGAGTTGACTGGACTTAGAAAAAGTCAAGCTTTCCATTAAGTCGTTTAGTTAATGATACTTACCAACTTCGCATTAACCTTTTCCCCAATTTGATCCATTATAAATAGAATACCCGATCATATTCATTCATAAACCTAATCAAATATCCTAATCACAAAGTACTTTCCATCAAAAATTCAATCGT